>BTRK01000003.1:16710043-17011752 GCA_036245805.1 Pristionchus mayeri | reverse complement strand
GTTATCTGATCTGGACATGCTCAATGAGATACTGGTCAAGCAGTTCGATAACTTCCAATCAAGAATAGTAAGTAGGGATGGCAAAGTAGCGGGACCACTACTTCTCCTCCTCTTGGTATTCCTAAATTAGGCGGAAATTAGTAGCCGTAGTTTCTGTCGAAGTTCCAATTGTAAGAAGAAAAAAGAAGAAGAGCGATGGTTTAATTCATCTTTCAGCCGTTTCCTCTTCAACGGACAGATGAGGGACCGAAGACGCACATCATTGAAGCTAGCGGTGCAAAATGGAAGAGACTGAGAAGTCTCGGGACATTCGGATTCACGAACAAGGCGATGAAACAAGTAAGCGATCTCTTGATTTCTCTCTCTCTATGCTGAAGAAAAACGTATGCCTCTTGTTCACAACTGACAAGTAGAGTTCTAGTAACCTCTCTTAAACTGCAAATTCTCCCTTTTCCTGATAAGTTAGGCCAGCTTCTATCCTTCTTCTCCTCTACCTCTCTCCATATCGGCCGCTATCTCTTCCACTTCCTTTCCCTCTCTTAGCTTCTTCTTCAGTGCTGATAAGAGAACGTTCTAAACTGATTGAGATTTTATGCTAGTCAAGCAGGACGAAAAAAATAGCGAATTGTGAGATTGTGTGGTGTGCGTGCGAATTCGTGATCTGAATGCCAATGATCACTGAGCGTGAACAGATAACAGAACTTTGTGAAAACAAGAAACGAGAGGGTAGGAGAAGTGTATGGGTGATCGAAGAGAGTGAGAGGGAGAGAAAACGGGGAGAATGGTTATGACAGAACAACAACATTTGGGCAACTGCTGCGAGATTCGCTCTAACTAACTCTCAGCCGCAAATGAATTTCCCAGTGGCATTGTTGAGAAACTTGCATCTATTAGGTTGGTGCAAAAGTTTCGCTTCAAAGCAATTTTCGACTTTTCTCGTAAATACGTCCCTTCTACCAGAAACTACTCTGACATTATTTGATCCACTATTGATGTACCACAAGCATTGGTTTATATCGAATTGATCGAACATAAATCGTCGGAAAAATAATGTTAACTCAAAATTTGCAAAATTCCCGTTTTTTTGGGTGTACGCCAAAAATCATCATACAATTAAATTGAAAGGCATCCCACTTTCGATCTTTTGAAAAACTATTTAATAACAATTGCTACATCCAACGAACCCTTGAAATGGTGGTTTCGTATTCTCGCGGAAATCTTATGAGGAGGAAAATACAGATTTCGTCGATCAAATTTCAAGATCAGCACTTCGTAAAGTGTGGCTCTGAGAGGAACAGTGAATCTGTATCATAAGGGGCGATATGTACAGTATGCATCCATTAATATAATAATAAACCAAAGATCAAGATTGTTCAAGACCGGCGCAAGATATAGACAAATGAATTAATTTTGAAGCGAAACTTTTGCACCAACCTGATACATGATACATTAGTAGAGCAATTGCATACATCATTGAAGCAATTAATTAAAATTAATTATTTTTTTTAAAATTAATTAATTAATTATCATATTGCAGATGCGGGAGACCGTAGAAGAATCCTCGCTGCTCGTCGTGAAGCATCTCGAGGCGAACATGGACAAGGGAGAAGTCAACATGCTTGAGTTAGTTAGATCAGGTCACGCATCCACCCTGCCTTCCCTAGGAGTTGTATAATATCATCAGTTTTGTGTTCATGGGAGATTGAAATGTTTCTAACATTAGGCACTCCAAATTTTTCATGACCAGAAACTTCGTGCACTTTATAAGTTTTGCGAATGTTCCCGGTTGAATCCTTTCAAATTGATGCTGGACTCGCAGTGTCCTCCCCTCGCAAGTTCAATCTAGAAGATAGCATGCACCTTTACCTTTACCTTTAGGTACTTCCAAGAGTACACGATGGACATCATCTGCAAGGTCGCACTGGGCAAGAAGGACGTCGAGATGTTCAACAACAAGTACCTCCAGATCTGCAAGGACGTTTTCACGAGGTGGGACAGAGAGTGCAATTAGCATCTGTCATGTCTAACATTAATTCGACCGATGAATTTGTGATCTGATGCGTTACGAAATAACTCTCTGCATTCTGCTCGAGAAAAATTAACTGTTGCCTGACGAGTTCGTAAAATTTCATTCCAAGATCTTTCAATAAGAACTGATAAATCTCCTAGCATTCAGTCCGATCAACTACTACCTCAACATCATTCCATCTGCGTTTCCCATAATTCAGAAGCCGCTCTTCTACTTCATCGAGTTCGCTGGTGGGTAGAAAATTCTTGAGTATCAGTAGAATTCGTATTTCGGTTCCAGCGTCTCTTCATTTGCAGGTACGCATCTGCGCATTCCATTCATCGAGCTGATCACCGATCTGGAGAAATCCGTGGCAGAGAGGAAGAAGCAGAGGGTGAGTTCAAGGGGATGAAGGAGAAGTAGCGAATCTTTGATAGTATCCAGGGGCAATGGGAACTGTCATGTCTGTTACGCATTATACGTTTTGGGGAACAATCGTCTGACTCTATTCGGTTTGAACGCTCTCTCTTCTCTCTGACCGGCGAGAGGGCGTGCAAACCGATAAGAGTCAGGCCATTGATCTTTTTGGAACACAATGCCGTACCTAGGTGCTAACTGATTGAAACACATTTGATAATTTTTCTTTCACTATCTCATACATAAAATGCAATAATTGTAAGGAAGCCGGGCAAGAGTCGAATTCGGCCGACTTCATCGATCTTTTCCTCGACGCCGAGATTGACGGAGACGAAAATGGAGACGCAACCGTGAGGAAACTTGGGGGGGGGCGGTCAAAAATTTAACTGAACACAATTTGCTGGGAATATAGTGGGAATATGGTGTTATAGTGGGCCACATACAGGCAGCAATGCAACAACTCCCAGGTTCCTATGACGAATTCCCAGCGAACTGTGTTCCGTTTACGTTTTGTCCGGGAAACTTTCCGAGAAACATTGCATTGATAAATGGAGCGAGTGAGATATTGGAACTACCTGTAAATGTGGAAAAAAGTGATACATGATCAGACGAGTGCGATGACTTATAAAAACGAAGAAAAATTACGGAATTGAGATTGAAAGGCGTTCATTAAGGGTTCCCGTCGACTCGTCTTCGATGAGGTCGTCTCCCAGTGCACGATGATGCTTCTGGCTGGATTTGAGGTGAGCAAGACTACGGTAGTCTCGAGTTATTGTTCGATCGATTGCAGACCACTTCAAACTCCTTGTCATATCTCAGCCACTTCCTCGCTAATTATCCGAATGTGCAGGAGAAAATGAGGGAGGAGATCGATAGAGAGTGCCCTGGAGAGGTACGTGGAGGGATATGAGAGACCAAAGATAAAGCATCATTGATAATGTTGTATTGAGAGAGAGATCACGCCAGTTTGGCACTGTATTACGAGCATGAAATACAGAGATCAACGATCAACTTCAGAGTGTCGAGTACGAGTCCCTCGTCAATCTCAAGTACACCGAAGCCGTGATCAGAGAGTCACTCAGGCACTACCCTCTGGCTAGCTTGTGAGTACTACCTCTTTACTCTTTTCTTCTTTATTCATTTTTTCCATTATTTTGATCACACCAATCTTCTCAATGAACTACAAACTTAGTTTAAAGAAACACATGTTATTTTTGATCTTACGATCTGTCCTCCTCTCAGTGTCGTCAACCGTGAGTGTGTCAAGGCAACGGAAGTGTGCGGACGACAAATGGAGAAGGGAGACATGATCATGACGGACACGTGGAGTCTGCACATGGACAAGAAGATATGGGGAGAGGACGCGGACGAATTCAGACCAGAGAGGTAGGGCTGACAGAAGAAAGCGTTGGGACTTCATCTCCCCGTTGTCAAAAGTTCTTCAACGGAACATTATCTTCCTCTATTGAATGCGTTAAAATGTAAAGAAGCCGGGGGGATATAACACTTGGTCTGCATCTGTTGGGCAGACCATTAGACAATTCTGTTCGTGAATTCTGAATACTCTCAGATGGCTGGAGGACTCCTCCCGTCCCCGGGTTGCCTTTCAATCATTCGGAGAAGGGCCGAGAATGTGCATCGGAATGCGATTGGCGTACATGGAGGAGAAGATCCTCCTGGCGCATCTCATGAAGAACTTCGTCATCAAGAGCACCAATAACACGGTTAGTTTCATCCTTGGGACATTTGGTACGGTATTTTCTGGGGGATAGATCGTGAAATATAAGCACTATTGAATAAGTGAACAAATTATGTAGGCAATATCAAAACGTATCGATCGTTCCCTCGGTGAAACGTTACCCAAAACTTCATGCAAGGGATGTCCAGAGTCTTTGTAGTGAAAAAAACTGGTGAGTTTACTAATTTTATTCGTTCAGAATCCTCTCCGACTGGTTGGTGATATAACAGTCGCTCCCGAAAAAGTGATGGTGCGATTGGAGAGGCGACTATGATATCATTGATTGTCATTAATTTCCTGGGTACTGACATCTACTGTATAAATAAACGACTTTATATGTATTTCCGAACATATTTACAGTTTGATATTGAAAAAAAAAAAAAACGTACTGCACATGGTTAAACTTTAAAAACAATATACAATTTACAAGAAAATCAAAACAATAATGAGACTGAGATAAATGCTTAGTTGGGAGGACGATCCGCGTTGTCGTGAGATGGGACGCACTGTGGCCTGTCCGGATATCAACGGGAAGATGGTCAACTCGGTGGTAGTGAGGGGCTTCCACGATGGGCATGTAGCGGCCAGCCACATCTTCAGGATTCTGAAGGTACCGTTTTGAGTTTGCCCATCAATAACTCGTTTCGAAATCAGCTACTCTCTTAATACGCAATTTAGATACATGTGTTGATTTTGTATGGTTATGCGCATCGTTTACTAAAAAAACTACTTACACGGGAGCTTGGTTCTCGATCTGATTTTTCATCACTGGGTCGATATCGAAAGGCGGCAGGTCCATGTGCATTTTTGCAGGAAGAATCTAAAATTGTGAATCGATAATACACCTACAGTAGCAATAGGAAGCAGGGAGAAGGCGTCGTATTATACCCTCGTAATTTGGCCAACTCAATCACTTTCGCCTTTATTTACTACAACTGTTGCCCTTCTTTCGTTACCTCATTGAAAATCGTGTTCGCATTCTCTCCCCAGTCTTTCTGCATGTCGGATATCGTATCCGAAAGGACGACGTACTCGTAGTCATCTCCCATCGGTGACCACCCGGGATTCCTACAACAATTATTTACGTATGCACTGCATACTTTTCGAATTATACTATATTTATTAGCAATTGCCAAGATTCTACAAAATTTACCCGTATTTAGCGAAATTTGTCCACGCACGTCCAAGATTGTCCGCCACTTCGAGATCGGATGGGCGAATTCTACCCTAAACACATTTCCGCTTTTGCAGAAATTGATAATTTGAACATTATGAACCTACAGATGTTCATATCCACAGGTATTTTAAATTGAGTGTTTCAGTTGCTAAATTACATAAACTCTGAAAAGTGAAGACTAATGCTCACCTCGACCAGGGCTCTCTCCCACTCGTAAGGGTAGAACCAGAGGAAGCAGAGTTCAGAACAGTGAATGGACGCTGAATAACCGCTATCAGCTCATAATTCTAACTAATCCGGCGCATTTCGAGTAGTATTATTGTTTTTTTATGTTGTGCCAAAACAAGTCTAGCAACTGACGTTTCCAATCGAACACTGTATAGCTGTTGAGGCAGAAAGAGTTGAAGTAGTTGAAATCGTAGAGGAAAACGTTTTCCGAGTTCTTCCTATCTTTGTACCTGAACAATGATCGTTGATCTTTGCAAACATTATTCGACTACCATTTGAGCTCCTTTCGGGCTGGTGCGAAGAAGTTGTGGTCAGAAATAGCCTGTAACGTGGCATTTGCACCGGGATTCTGCTATACTTTCTCACCCTGGAGACTAGCTTTGCCCACGCCAAGTTGTCATCTCCGTCAATATTTCCAATAGGGTCGTAGAATGAGCGGACAAATGACTTGTAGAGCGCTAGTTGATCCTGATTTTAGGCACGATGCACTTTTGTTTTTGCCGCTATATTTACAGCTTTGAATGCATAATGCCTGAGGTACACATCGAGTGTACCTTGTAGTGATAGAGAAATGAAACAATGGTATCTTTATTTTGTATTTTTCTCGATCGTAAGCATGCAGAATGCAGATGTCTTGGAATCGACACTAGAACACTAGCATACCTTGGTAAGGTACTTCACGTTTTGCGCTATGTATTTCTGCAATGTTGCGTCGCCAACGTCAGTGATGTTTTCAGCGACCACTTCCGACACTGGAAAATTAGGAAGCCATTATTTTGCAATTTTTGGTGCCAAATTGAAGCCAAATTGCACAATTAAAGTACAAAATGGAAGTCGAGTGGCAACTTCGCCTTCACTGTTTGTCAAATAATGCATTAAAATATTTGTTGAGCGAGTCTAATTTTTTTGTATTTTTTCAATTGAATGCGCGCTCACTGGAGAAAGCGTACTCATCCATAGTATCTCCCAGCATCACCCGGTAGTTGGGACTGATTTTGGCCACGACGGAGGCCGCAGCCAGTGGAAAAATGACTCCGTCCAGTCTCAGGCCGAAAAACCGCGAACCCTATTAAAGTTGTGCATGTACAGTCGCGCCGGAAAGTCACCGTACACTTTTTGAATTTGCTGTATCTTTTTGCCCAGGAAATGCATCATTCTGGCACTCAGGTATGATGTACCAAATCAATCGGAGATTATGATCATGGTATTATTGTATGACGTCATCGCAAAGTTATTGCGTAGTGATGACGCAATCAATCTGCACTTTTTCAAAACGGCATTATTCTTCCATAGATTTTTTCCTGCTCGCCACACTTTCGTTGATTGGAGATATAACCGAGGCCTACCCTGAATACAGTTTTGAAGGTGCTGCTCGGTCGCACATTTGCTGCAGCGAAGATGCAAAAACAGGATCTGAAATTCGGAACTCGGCTTCTAGAGTAGCTAGGGACTCGTTCATAGCATCAAAATGATCGCCATCATGATCCCAGAAGATCCTGAGAATATGAATACGATATCTCATAATTTGCCCTCAGGGCATGAAAAATCACTTTTTTGCATGACCATTTTTTGGACATTTATAACTTTACGGAAAAGCTTAGTAAAAATCTGATTTTTATCTGGTAATGTGCAAAATGTATTGAAGAACCGAGTTCGAACATTTTAGAGCGATTGTTTATCTTTCCGACCCGCGGTGTGCGTTTTTAGGAGGTATACTAGGGTCGGGAAACACCTTGTTTACCCCTATGGGCGAGAGAGTGCAGACGACGAGAGTGCGAAAACAGGGTGTTTCCCGACCCTAGTATACCTCGTAAAAACGCACACCGCGGGGGAAAGATATCCAATCGCTCTAAAAAGTTCGAACTCGGTTCTTCAATACATTTTGCACATTACCAGATAAAAATCAGATTTTTACTAAGCTTTTCCGTAAAGTTATGAATGTCCAAAAAATGGTCATGCAAAAAAGTGATTTTTTCGTGCCCTGAGCGAAAATTACGAGATATCGTATTCATATTCTCAGGATCATGTGTACTCATGATGGCGATCATTTTGATACTTTGAACCGGTCTCTAGCTACTCTAGAAGCCGAGTTACGAATTTCAGATCCCGTTTTTGCAGCTTCGCTGCAGCAAATGTGCGACCGAGCAGCACCTTCAAAAATTTATTCTGGGTATGCCTCGGTCATATCTCCAATCATAGAAAGTATGGCGAGCACGAAAAAATCTATGTAAGAATAATGCCGTTTTCAAAAAGTGCTGATTGATTGCGTGATCACTACGCAATAACTATGCGATGACGTCATACCATAATACCATGATCATAATCTCCGATGGATTTGGTACATCATACCTGAGTGCCAGAATGATGCATTTCCTGGGCAAAAGATACAACAAATTCAAAAAGTGTACGGTGACTTTCCGGCGCGACTGTATAACGGAAGTCGAACTGTCGAACTTTTAAAATATATTTTTTAAACACAACTATTGCTCATCATAGTCAAAATGCACTTCAAAATAGACGGACCGAATCAGAATTCGCCAAATCCGATCCATTCAATTTTGAGAAGCACTTTTGAAGCCGCGAAATTGTCTCGTTCGACGAATCCAGCGTCGTATTGCACAACTGAATAATCAATAATTATTGTTGGAATAACAGAAATAGCCTAGTCGGAAATTAAATCGTTAGATAACACTTTGGAAGAGCATTTCAAGTAAAGCATCCGAATACCTTATCCGCGCGATCCTCATCGGCCGTATCATTCTTGCCATACCGTTTCGGAATTCTGAACACGTTAGTTATTTTAAATATTTAAATATTTTTAATGTTTTTTATAGAATGTTATTTATCCAAAAACTCACGGCAAGCCATCAGCCGCCGGTCCAGACTGAACAATGATCTGGTTGAAGAGCCCTGCAAGTGTTTGTCATTGCTTCAGTTAAATTTTCGCACTTTTTCATGCTTCATAAATTTCCGATTCGGTTGACAATTCAAGACAAGGTAGCGAGACTGCAACGTTACCCTTCGCCTAATTTCGCATTTACAGTGGGAGGACAGAAAAAAGTGCAAAAATCAAAAAAGATTTGCATCGCCTCACCCTTAGCAAGTGGTGACATCGACAAAGCGTCTGCAATAATTGCACCAGCGCTGTGACCGAAAATGGTCACTCTGAAGGTTATAAGTAGCATCTTCACAAATACACAATTGAAACCTGTCCGGATCGCCTCCAAAATTGGCAATTTCATTGGCGGTCCATCGCAGTGCGAACAACACATCGAAAATGCCACGATTCGCTGGGAATTCGGGAGTGTATGTGGTGAAGAAGCCTGAAGCCGTGGTAACTACATACGGTGAAAGGTAATCCCAATTTGGACTCGTCAAAAGACGATTATGCGTTCCAACGCACTTCTATTGAACGCAATGATGTCATATTTGCATTATCAGTACACAGAGTGCCCACCAATAACAATTCGGACAGGCGCTGCGTTCACTATGAATTTTAGATGCGAATCTATGATCACTTTTTCGTGAAAACAAGGGATCACGAGTACTTCAGTAGAGTAATGCCGCATATTTGTATTTTATGATTTGCAAACACTAGATCGAGGTCATTTTATGATTTGTGTGAGCGTTTGAAAAGACACAGATTAACAACCGATTAGAATTATTGGTCGAGCTCAGCAGGTCACTAGTATGATATCAACAAGTAATGTTTATGTGAAATGCAGGAAAACTTATGAAAATTAAGAGTTTACCAGCCTACCGGGTGTGCCGACTCTGTACTGTGTGACCACGACGACTACTCCCCTGGAGACGAGGTTGCGAACTGCTCCCTAGATTAAATCATTCTAGAAATTTTAAAAAAATAGAATTTTTTTTTAAAATATTAGAGTGTGCATTTTGCATTTTCTTCTGCGCACACGATACATTCAATTCAATTCAGCATTTTTTTAAACTATATGCAGTTTCACTCGTATGCACATACTACATACCACTATTATCCCGGGCAAACCTTGTAGTGATAGATGTCAGCTCCCCCGAGTTGAAACGCTCCGCCAGGAATGTAGAACATAACGGGATGCTTGCGACCGTCCGAAATCTGGAGAGCAAATATCAATTCAAAAAAGTATATCTTTACGGAATGTTGGAAGATTCACAGGTACGTGAATATTGTGCAAAGTCTTCATAATTCCAAATGTGGTATGTGAACAGTGTATATTTCATATTTAACACGTGCAACTCGCATTTGGTGTAAAAACATTCAGATACAGGCAGTCCTCGCTCGTAAGATAATCAAAACCGTGGTAGTCGTGGAGTTGGGGACATCGAGGTCTACAAAAACCAAAGATCGGAGTTATATCAATGTACTGAGCAGTGCTTAGTACGCATGTTATGTAACGATATTATTGAAATATATTCCTGCAAGAGAATTATAAACGGGCATGATCAGAGAAAAAAAAGAACCACAACCCACTTGTACTCCGTGCTTCCAACCTCCTCGTCAAATCTGCAGAGCGATTGGGGAAGCTAAAAATAGTATCTTTAATTTAGTAAATTAAAAATTTTCCTACCTTGAATCGCAAATCACCCAATGGAGGTTTGGCAAAGGGAATGCCCAGGAAAATGGAAGCTCTTCCATAGTATAGTTGCGATTTGTCGCTACCGTAATCTACATCGAACCCTCTGACGGGTCCCGCAGAGGTTTCCGCGGTTACGGTAAGCTCCGGGCTGCCTTCTTGGGCAATGGATATTGTGAAAAGAGGAAGAAGTAAAAGTAACAACATTATGCAGAATGATCACCACAGGAGCGCTGACACTCTATATTCTGGCTGTGATGTGACGGAATTTTGCTAAAGCGCATTACTCATATATTGTTTGACTATAACACCGAAAGACACGAGCTACAATACTACGAGAGGTGACCTGGTGCATAATTTAAAAACCCCCATTTTTCTTGTTCGAAAACATTATTTTAATCTTTAATCTTTAATCTTTAATCTTTATCACCGACAGCATTAATAGCCGTTGAGGGAAGAATAGGGAAGAGCAGGTCGGTCTTCGGGCTCGATCACAGCGAGCTGGGGGAATGGGGTGGTGGTATGTGGCAGTTATATGTTACAATCGAATTCGTGAGATTGATAGGGCTAGGTCGGGGAATTTACTGATTTCTCTGCGGAACATGGGACGGGGTGAGATAACTATTGGGTCAGGGAGGGTGTTCCAGAGCGGTAGGACTCTACTAGCACAAGTTGAAATCGAGACCGGCATTCCGAAGGGAATAGAAATGCGTAAACTATTTGAGGAGCGCAAATCACGAGTGAGCGGAGTGATTGTGTACAAGTCAGCAGAGTCGTGGTGAACGGTATTATGAATGGAATCATACACATAGAACATATCCCGTAAGGCGCGGCGATACTCAAGGGTTTCAAGTGTGAAAATTTTCAATCTATCGGGATAGGACAGTGGGGGGACAGAACAACGTCGCAGAACTCTCCTGGTAAACTCTCTCTGCACAGATTCGAGTTCATTTACAAGACCTACTGAAGTGGGATTCCATATTATGCTGGACGATTCTAAGAGTGGACGAATGTATATCTTGTATGCTTTTAAAAGAAGGTCGGGTGATGTAGAATGAAAGGATCTCAGCATCAGATTACACATTGATCGCGCTTTCTTACTAATTGTATTTATATGGTACCCGAAATGGAGGTTTTTAGTAAAAAATACACCAAGGTCTCGCACTATCTCTTTGCTCGTTATAATTTGGCCATTAAGAATATATTGAGTTCGGTTCTTTAGATTCCCTAGGTGTAGGACATTACATTTAGGTGAGCTAATACTCATATTCCATTGGATAGTCCAGTCAGATATTTTGTAAATCGCATTTTGAAGGTCTTTGCTATAATCAGGGACCACCGCGTAAATCTTGAGGTCGTCAGCAAATATATTGTAATGAATCGTCTTAGGAATGCATTTACCCAAGTCATTGATGTAAATAATGAATAGCAAAGGTCCGATAGAAGAACCTTGGGGGACACCAGACTGAATAGGTGAGGGAGGTGATAAATAATCTCCAATGAACACGCGTTGCGAGCGACCCAGCAGATAAGACTCAAACCACTGAGTGATAGCGGGCGATATTCCCAGCGAGGATAGCTTATAGATAAGTAGCCTTAAGTCAATCGAGTCAAATGCTTTCTTATAATCAAAGAGGATTGTGTCAACGGACTTTTTCAGACTCAGCTGCTTAGCATAAAATGAATGTGTTTCAGATAAAGATGAAGTAGTGCTTCTACATTTTCTAAAGCCTGCTTGTCTAGTATCTAATATGTTATATTCGTCTAGAAATTCAACAATGGAATTAATAAGAATTTTTTCGAATATTTTAGAGGCAGTGACCGTAAGAGAGATAGGACGATGATTAGAGATAGAGGCATCCCCAGACTTTTTTGGGATGGGTTTTACATGAGCAGTTTTCCATTGATTGGGTGACGTGCGAGAGGAAAGAGAGATGTTAAAAATAATGGCGAGGGGAGTGGTTATGGAAGACTTACACTTGCAATAAACTAAGTTGGGTATCGTGTCGGGAGAACCATTTACCTTAGGGATCATTTGCGAAATAGCGGAGAGTATCATTTCGGGACCAATAAAGGGTAAGTCGAATGAAGATCGGGGAGGGGGGAACTGAGGAGGGTTTATATCTAAAGGCGGGGTTTGAACCTTTGCGAAAAATTCAGAGAGTGCATTAGCCTTCTCGGCATCACTTAGAAGGACATCTCCATTGCTGTCAATAATACCAGGTAGTTTTGAGCTATTAACCTTCAATCTATTCTTGCAATAATTAAAGAAGGAACTAGGCTTTCCCGAGAATACTGCGCGTGACTCGCGTTGAATTTTCACTGCCAGACGTGATGCTTGGCCACTTGTCTCTCCAAGTGATGCTAGAATTGTCGACGCTGTTATTGCGTCGTTTTGCTAAAGCGCATTACCGGAGTGCCGTAGGACTATAGCAAGAGGTCATCACAGAGTGGGCATGTGATCAGATCACAAGGGATCCGCAAAATAGAGCAACGTCAAACATAAATTATGCGTCGCGACTGGAGAGTTGTTCGCGTCGAAAGTAATGGGTTTCAAAACCGTTTGGTTTTCGAAGGGAATGTTGATGGCATTATGCCAATGCCGTGACGCTTGAGGGTTCCATTATGCTGAATATGCCAAAATAGGGAGATATGAGCATGGACGAAGGCTATCCATATGAGCCCGATTCTATAAAGCCGAACAAATTGTGGCACAGCGTTTTTACGAAAATTTGTGAAAAGGGGTTCTCGAGGTTGCTGAACACAATGGTCAACTTCATTTAGCATCATCTCGACCGGTTAAGCCAGGCTGCTTGTAGGCACCACCCACAATTCTATCCATATCTCAGATACCGATTTATGAATCGTGTTCATACTTTCACATAGGCTGTAGCTGATGGCTATGAATCCATCAATATCAAATTTGCATATATCGCCATTTGAAAAATGCATGAAAAATCAGTTCTCGAATATAAGTCAAAAACTGAAAATGCAAACTTCATAGGTAGATTCCCCTTGCTCTAGCGATCATTTTTCGTATGCAGGGTATGGGGTTAAAGTTCCGCTCCTGAGAGTTATGATTATTTTAAAGTATCATTTATTGCGCATTGGCCGCGCAATTTTGAGCAGAGAGTGGAAAATGAAATGAGTTCCACTCTCTCTTACGTGATTTTTGTTATTTTTTGTCTTGGACTTTGCACGATCGCTATTTAAGTGAACTGGATGGTATTCTAATGAAAGACTACGTGATCTGACTTTCTTCGCTCTTCATTTATCTGTCTCGTCTTCATCGGCGCTCGGTTGCTCGATATGCTCTGCCACTTCGCGAAGCGGCAGAGCGACTTAAAGTACCCACGGACGTCATATTTCAAATGCGACACCAACTTTCAAGACATTGGAGGAGGAGAAGGAGGAGTCAGAAGATAAATCTATTGAGTACATGAACGAGCCCCCGGAGGAATCCAGAGACGAAATTGATCGCTTCGAATTGATGACGAAACTCGTTGAAACGAGCCTTCGTGAAATATTTAGCGAAGAAGAAGAATTGTAGGCGACATATTCAGCCTACTCATACGCTGCATCGTAGTATAAATATATTGTTTTAAAACACTTTCCGATAGTTCCGTAAATAGCGATCGTGCAAAGTCCAAGATATAAAATAACAAAAATCACGTAAGAGAGAGTGGAACTCATTTCATTTTCCACTCTCTGCTCAAAATTGCGCGGCCAATGCGCAATAAATGATACTTTAAAATAATCATAACTCTAAGAAGCGGAACTTTAACCCCATACCCTGCATGCGAAAAATGATCGCTAGAGCAAGGGGAATCTGCCTATGAAGGTTGCATTTTCAGTTTTTGACTTATATTCGAGAACTGATTTTTCATGCATTTTTCAAATGGCGAGACATTGATGGATTCATAGCTATCAGCTACAGCCTATGTGAAAGTATGAACACGATTCAGAAACCGGTATCTGAGATATGGATAGAATTGTGGGTGGTGCCTACATGCAGCCTGGCTTAACCGGTCGAGATGATGCTAAATGAAGTTGACCATTGTGTTCAGCAACCTCGAGAACCCCTTTTCACAAATTTTCGTAAAAACGCCGTGCCAGACCTTGTGGGTGATTGTTCGACTTTTAGAGAATCGGGCTCATATCACGCCTCTTACGAGAGAATCGACTCAAAATGCTGGGATTCTGGCAAAGCGACCATTTTTCAGTTTCCGGTTTTCGACGTTTTTGAGGTCCTCCAAGGTCAACTAAGACCCTAGTGACTGGATTAGTCACTACAGCTGTTACTCATCGAGCTGCTGCACCGGTCGCTCGCGCACCTTGTCCTACGAAAATTCACATCTGGCTTCAAAACAAACTTGAAGTTGCCATTTTTCGAATTCCGGGCTAACTTTGCGCTCTCTATCGACCTATCCAATTCATTTGTCCTTGTTTTGGGTCCTTAATGTGCTACATTCAACTGGGCATAACTCAAAAACCGCTCGAAAAGCCACTGATTTTTTGGATGGATGGATTCGCCTTCTCAAGGCGCGTCGTTTAAGGGGTTTGCGCTCCCATATCTCGAAGGATAACTTAGTTTCCATAGCTAAACACGTTTTTAGATGATTTGAACTTATTTTTCACTGTGTAATTTCATTGTTCGCCCTCTCATTTCTCGTCTTTCGTTCGCGCTGGCGCGGCTTTTCAATAATTTCGGATGAGTTTCACAGAGAATGAGAGGACGAACAATGAAATTGCACAGTGAAAAATACGTTCAAATAATCTAAAAACGTTTTTAGCTATGGAAACTAAGTTATCCTTCGAGATATGGGAGGGCAAACCCCTTAAACGACGCGCCTCGAGAAGGCGAATCCATCCATCCAAAAAAATCAGTGGCTTTTCGAGCAGTTTTTGCGTTATGCCCAGTTCAATGTAGCACATTAAGCACCCAAAACAAATACAAATGAATTGGATAGGTCGATAGAGCGCGCAAAGTTAGCCCGGAATTCGAAAAATGGCAACTTCATGTTTGTTTTGAAGCCAGATGTGAATTTTCGAAGGACAAGGTGCGCGAGCGACCGGTGCAGCAGTTCGATGAGTAACAGCTGTAGTGACTAATCCAGTCACTAGGGTCTTAAAAAAACGTCGAAAACCGGAAACTGAAAAATGGTCGCTTTGCCAGAATCTGCTCGATTCTGTCGTAAGAGGCGTGATATACACTTCGTCAGCCTTTAATTCGCTCTGCTAAAGCGTGTATAAAGGAGTATTATTAGTATTTCTTGTAGTATCCCATTCCGTTCCAGTGAGGGCGCTCCGTTTGATCTAAATCTGTATCACATTATTCAATGCAAAAACAAGTCTTCAGACCTATCCTCATAGAGTATTAATCGAGCATGTTTATAACGATTTCCATTTCCCTCTCCTTTTCTCAATCATATCGCTGTTCAGCAAATAATTATTCAGCACCTGTGCACCAGATTTAACACTACACCCATAGTCCAGCGGCAGAATTCTCTCACTCCTCGGTTGTTATCCGTTGCCTGCAGTACTCCATAGTTAGTTAAAAAACTCATTAAAGTAACGCTGAAACTCGTTTGAATTTCCACGTTTTCTCTCTGAATCAATAGATTGACAGGTGAAATGATCCATTGGCGACGTATTTCATGATTGCAACCGCAGTCACAAGAATGCAGTCAACGGAGCTGCCCCACTCAACCCAATCTGCCCTCAGTTTAGTGCATCATTTATGTGGTATTTACAAACTTTAACTTATAATTCCCATACAAATCATTTTAGGAGTTGTGCTCTTCTTTCTGAACGCTACTGTTTGCGCTTTGATCATTTTCGATAAAGATCCTCGAGGAAAATCATACCGAAAGTATTTGGTCTCACTTCAGGTAGCCGATATTTAGAGATGTCCCAGATGAAAAATAAGGCAAACAAGTTGTAGTTATACTCTAGCGCGGGGGACTTGGTCACGAATTGCTACTCACTCATCTTACAAATTAATTGCCGTATCATTTATGCTGACTCTATATTTGCAAGTATTGCAGACATCCCCACAGCAATTGTATGTTTCGCAAATAATGTTGAAATGCGTTTGTGATATTCTTTACTGGCACATTTCAGATGATCTACATATTCATATTCGGAGAAATGTGCTGGTCATATATTGCGTGTGCTAATTTTCGAAGAAACGTTAGCGATTATACTCATGGAGTGTTGTTCAGTACTGTCAGACTCGCTAACGTATTCACTTAGTGTATTAACGTACAATACTCGCGGAACGGGGAAATGTTCTGCTGTGAATATTGTTGAACGTTAAGAAGTTTGTCACGCCACCACATTGTTTCGCACTCTACCCTCCTGCGGCACTAGGTCGGATGCAGCACCTTCTGGATGAAAACCAAAAAAATGGACCCTTCTGTGGAACTCTCACAGAATCATTTTTGAGACTGGGATAATACTGTGAAAGTTCCACAGAAGAGTCCATTTGTTGGTTATCATCCAGTAGGTTACCATCCGACGGTGATCATCTGACCCACTGCCCCTCCTACTACGCAGGCGATTCTCCCTCCTTCATCACCATTCTCCCTTCATGGATGGCGAAATATCGCATTTCTCTCCTTCATGCAGTTGTGGATCTTAAGCGCAGCTTTCTGCACGCTTGACGTCTGCATTCAACTTCGAGCTGCTTCAAAGGTTCGGCTTCTGATTGAGGGATCTCTACAAACCTTGGAACCAAGTAACAATAAATTCTACAGCCGAGTAGCTATTTTTGGATCGGAAAGTGCAGAGCTCATTGAAGCAAAGAGTACAACCAAAACAACTATTTTGCTTTAGGTTTTACCATCTTCTTTGAGTTGGGCAATGTCGAAACCATCATTTTTGTATTTAAGTGACGATACTCTGAGTTGGAACCCAGCAATAATATGTGAGTATTTCATTTTGTCTGAAGGTTTAGATATGCTAATCCTTATACAGTTGCTATTTCTTCCACTTTTGCCGGCTTACTCGTATTGATTTCTCTAATTTTTCATTTGATATACGTGATCAGGCACGACATGATCAAGGCAAGCCCCGCAACGAAAAGGTGAGGGCAAATTTAACCAAGTTTTCATTAATTTTTGCTTTCACAGATATCAAGTCCGCGCGGTTTTCTCCCTTCTCATTCAGGTACTTTCATTACACCAATTTTCGGCATTTTGTCATCTAAATGAAGTCTGCAGATATAGTGGTGGTAACTTAGCTGATTTCTGTCAGAACTTGTGCACCTATGATGCAAGACATATTGTTGTATCTCGAAGGTCGAGTATCCATAACAATTTCTGTAAAATATTGCAGAATTTAAGTAATAAACTCGAAATAAAACATTAATACAACAAGTCAGGTCGTTCTTCCCAGCGCGTTTGTCGCCGTGCCTCTTGCTTGCGCAGTGCTGTTGTACGTTCAAGAATCGGAATCCGAAACAGGTATGCACTTTTCTCATATCTACACTTGTCAACATATTCTTACAAATTATTGCGTTGTTCTCTCATGTACAGCGTCTCTCGCATCCGCGCTGCTAATTAACTTGATGAGCCTGCACGCTATAACCCACTCACTTGTATTAGTCGGTAAGTGGTTGCTAGCGTTTCAATCTTCTTTATATGCCAATCTAAGTGTCATAACTGCAAGATAATATTGAACGGTTTGAACAAATAATAACGCCTGAACGGCCACCAGTACTATCCATGTGCAAATATGTTTAGTTTATTCTCCGGCTCATCGCAAGACAATTGCGTCAGTCGTTCGGTCGATTACGCGATCACTTCTTGGAGCTGCAGGACAAGAAATCCGAACTGCAGACAACGCCGAGAGCCGCAATTCAGCTCTGCAGAACTCGACAATAAGAGGCCCCCGTCAACATCATTGAACTGCCATGGTTAGAATTCGCGAATGTTGTCGAAGTTTCACACATCCGGATGTTCTTGATAAAGGTCAGGCGATCGATTGTGAGATGAGATAAATACAAATAAACTGATAAAGTTGTGGGTATTTAGAGAAAAAAATGCCTTTTTTAGAATCCTTCATCTATCCTTCTTCGATTACATTGCATATGAAAAAATGAAAACAAATGGAATAAAGCGTTTGTGGAGATAACGAGATAGAGGCGATGCTTCAAGCTTCACTCATTCTAATTGTTCAAAATAGCATATTTTCGAATTTTTCATCCATATTTTAAACACGTATGCGAAACAATTACAGTTTTGTTTCATTACCAAACATGGTAATTGTTTGTCCTATCTGCTGAATTACTGTTAATGGTCAAGAATGCATTCGCTATAATTATATCACGCGTGTCGTGTAAAAATCGAATACAATTGGGAGGTCCTGATCACAATTCTTGACCCCTATCTCCCTGCACATTTTTTGATAGTCCATAGGGTCCCTCACAAGATAGCGTCGAGATATATCGAGATATCGGGATATATCCATCAATTATTGAATACTTGTAGACATCTGCACTTATATTTTTCTTAGAGTACAATGTTCTCATACGATTTAGTGCGGAATTGACATGCTCATAACACGTGGAAAAAGCATTTTCTGTACACCTGCTTAATCATATCGATCATACGCTGAACGCACATGGGAAAGCCACGATTCATATTACAGGGAATGCGTGCATTTGAGGATAGGTACAATTCATGGGGAAGTTGTGTGGATACTGCATTCCCTGTGGACAATGCGCGCACACGATGAGTAATGATCTCCCAATTGCATGTACTCTTTCCTTTCTCAAAGGAGCAAAAGGACGCATTTTCGTATTTCATATTGACTCTTCTCATTTGAAGCCAAGTATTTAGACACTATGTGTGCATGCTTGCTAATCGGCTTTTCCAAGTTGTCCCGCTTGCAGGCATCACTCAAGCCTTCCCTCACGCCAAAGCAGCTGCTTCCGTATAAAATGAGCAAGAATGAATCTGAGGTGATCATTTCTATGGATAATTTATCAGTGGCTACTCTCAATTAGCACACTCTCTAGCCGGTGAAACAAAAATTAGACCCAGTAAGTCACGCGCGTAACGGCAAGTAATCTTCCCATTTGAAAAAAAACTATTGCATAACTTTTGCTTAGGATCAATTCCCAATTCTGCTCGAAAAGTCAATCGAACATCAGAAGAAAAATTTGGCCGAGATTGTTGCATTATGCGAGGAAATTCGCGAACATCCAACGAAGCTTCTCGTCGCATCTGGATTTCGGGTTTGGAATGATGTGAGTTATTCACAATGTTAGGGTCGAATCCGCCCTTAACGTGAGTGTGACCTGGTAGAGAGCGATTACTCTCAATGTTTATGTTTTTAGAGTGTGACGATAAAAATGGGAGATTGGAATCTGGAATTGGTTATCAAGCTGCTGAAACCCCTTGCTCGGCTGACTCAATTTAACAATATACACTTTACGGAAGCGCAAATTGGCACACAGGCGAAATGTTTGGATTGGCTGAAGACTATTCCTCATAGTAAAGAGCACTTGAGCGAAAGTGTACTTGAGCGCAGAGCGAATATGAGGAAATTGTTAAATATTACCGAATGTATTCCGGACACCAAACGTTCCGTCTGCAATGATAGGTTCTGAAGTTCTGAACGAACAGCAAATCATGCTTGATTGTTCGGAAAAAATGAAGGTGGACTCGAGAAAGTGCCTGGCTTTGGACATTTTAACCCTTCACACTATCACAAAGGTGCATTTTCATATTCATAATCTATCAATTCTTCTAATAATTTACCAACCAAAATATCAGGACGGTCAAAGCACAACTATCGTCGAAATGATCGATAAGTGCGTGCATTATGTAAAACATGCCTGAGAATGGCGGCAATCAGTCAGAAACTCAATAAAATAGCCTTTAAAACTTCACATCCATCGGTAAAAATATGTTTCCTAGAGGTTTTATAGGAATGTATTACTTTCAGCATTTCCAAGTGCAGATTTTCACCGACGACCTTCAATTAGTCATGAAATTCATCCAACCTCTAATTTTGCGAACACAAATCGCTCGATTTGTACTTAATCATTTTCACCTAGATGCCAACAGTATTTTATGGACACTTTTTGAAAAAATGGCCATTACAAGTTTTGTACTTCGCCCGGAAAACCCGACGATTCCAGAATTGTGAGTACGCTTTCATTCACGAAAACCAGATCCACATTTCAGCAAAACATGGCTCAAGTTTATCAGTTCAGTTCAATCAGTGCATCTGTACTATCAAAGGACAGGACTTATCGATGGTTATTGTTATTTTATAAATTGGAAAACCTTGTCAATTTTCATTATTTAATTGAAAAAAAGATATATCACAAACTTACATTGTAAGTGAAACTTTCACTTTCAGAGTTTAAAGAATTTCTGCTACCGGCTGCAAATCTTGTGGAATCCCTCGTTATCTGGGACTTCCAACGTTCATTACCCTCACTCCCCCACTCGTTTATCAAAGTCAACCTTGGAGGGACATGCAAATACCTCTTTATTCAGGGCGAAAATGTAATAGTATCACTCAAAGAGGCATCAAGACTTGTTCAGGTGAACAGTATTCAAATAATTGGCAATAACAATGAGATAAATATTATTTAAGATTTTACATCTTCTCGATAAACGAGTGTGTCTCAGGGTGAGAACCGATGAAGAGGAGTGCAACATTCAGATAGGGGAGTTCGAAGTCGTAGTCGAGGACAATAGACACATGGACGATGAAAATGAAATGAAGCTCCGCCACATAGATTACCAGTTTTAATTATTATTGATTTTTTAAATATTTTGATTATTTAATCTTCCCAGATGTACTCTTTTCCTAGATAAATTCTAACTATATTAACACGGATATATAAAATAATTCGGGGATCGATGCGACACATTTTGGCCGCCAATTTCTATGAAATTTGTTTTTACCACTCTCGCTTAGGATGGTGGCACATCACTGCATGCATTACGCGTATTTGATCATTTTTTTGTCGTTTCCGATAGATGAGAGCAATCGATCATCTATTGAGAGCCCATCGAACGATGATCCGATATTTCCAGGAGACGAAACCCTATAATAATGACAATAATGTCATACAATGCCCATGCATAATATTTTCGAAGAAGAAGGTTTGACAGTGACGGAACCTACTATTGGACTTTATACTTTTATACAAGTGTACTTTATAGGTTCTCGCCCGAGTGTCAAGTACACTGTATTTCATCGGTACCTAAACAATTCAAGTGTTATTTTCTTATTAGCTATAAGACACTATTGTACTCAATCAGCCACACGTTCTCGCCTGATGCATAGGGAAGTCGTGTAGATGTCTACTGTATTCCCTGTGGACAACGCGCGCATAGTCCAACTACCGCTGCCTAGCAATTTCCCTAACTCTCTTGTCTCGCATAGACGCGAGCGGACGCATATTCGTGTTTCACATTGCCTGTACTCATTTGAAGCTTTGGCACGGACCGTATATTTCCGTTCAAAATGAGCAAACATGAAGCCGAGGTGAGCATATTATAGAATTTATCAGTGAATTTTCTCAATGTAACCTTATCTAACCGATGAGACGTGACTAGAGACCAATGCAAATCTCTCACTTCGATTCTCATTCCTTGTACGACATGTTCGGGGCGGGGCCATAGCCGGCAATATAGTGCAGGCAAAAAAAAACTCTCATTGCTAAGAATAAACTTCAATCACTGATCGAAACGGTCATCGAACATCGGAAGAATCATCTGGCTGAGATTGTTGCCTTCTGCGAAGAGATTGACGATGATCTAACCAAGTTTCTGATCGCGTCTAGAGTCAGCATTTCAAGAGACGTGAGTTAGAGTTCGAAATTTTTGCAAATGATCTTGCCAATCGACCAGTCTAAAGATTGTGAAAAATATGAACAGATTACACGAATTGCGCACTAATTGTGATTCACAAGGCTCGTTGTCAAACCTTTTGAAATATATCATTAAACAAATTCAGGACTCCCGACATGAAATTTCTCTCGAAATTACGCTCGAGAATCCGAAAAGTCTTGCTTTGTGGGAAGCATACTCGACTATTCTTCTCGAAATTTCAAATTTAGGAAGATGTTGGATTAAACAACCCTTACTGTGAGTATACCCTGGCCGGTTTCGATTGCCGTTGTGTCTTTGAGTGTCTGGCGGTGAGAATATGTGAGTTCAAGCTGGAACAGGTGCTCAATATGATGAATCCCCTTGCTCGACAGACTCAATTCAACAATGTACACTTTACGAGCGTGTCAAATGATGTAAAAGCGAAGTGTTCGGATTGGCTAAACACTATTACTCCAACTAAAGCGAACTTGATCGAAAATTCACTTGAGCGCAGGGCTAAGATGAGAAAATTGTTAAACCTTGCCGAATCAAATCCGGACAGCAAAGGAGACCGCTGCAGTGGCCTAGCCCAGGTTCTGAACGCGCAACTAAACGTAGAAGAAGAGAAGATTCGCCATTGTTCGTCACAACTGACAGAGAACTGCAGTACGCGGCTGGTATTGGACACTTTCTCCCTTCGCACTATCGAAAAGGTGCATTTTTTAATCCCGTAATATATTAAATATTCTAATAATGTTCTAACCTAAAATATCAGGACGGTGAAAGCAAAATTATCGTCGAAATCGTTTGTCATGATCGAAATGTGAGAGCTTTATGGAAAACGTGCCTGCGAATGGGAGCATTTCATCTGAAAATCACGAATGTCGCGCGTACAACTTCCTTGGTAAGAATTTAAAGGAGAGGGGGGGGGGCTCCGGGTAGTCTTTAATCCACCATAAAGAGGTTTTGGATGCCGCAAATGGCTCTCATCTGACCATTTTGTCCGAAGTTTCACAGAAGCCTCTGGGGCTGTTTAAATTTGAAAAACTTATTGCGCACATACTTTACGTGCACGCTATTTTTTTCTCACTCTACCTAATTATCGTCTCTCGGGGGTAGATTCGCCAGTTTTCTATTGAGAACTGAGAATTTTCGTGGTGAGAATACGTATAATTCATTCCCAGGAGCACATCTGTATTATTTATTGGGTATCACAACGAACGATGTATCTTTCAGAAGTTCCAAATGCAGTTTTCCACTGAAGACCTTAACTTGATCATGCAATTCCTCGAGCCTATAATTTTGCGGACACGATTCGATAGATTTGAGCTGAACAATGTTCACATTGATACCGACCATATTTTGTGGACACGTTTTGAAAAACTGCCAATTCAAAGTGTTGTTCTTCAACCCGAACAACCGGCGATTCCAGAATTGTGAGAACACTTTCATTCGCAAAATCCGGATCCACATTTTAGCAAAGCATGGCTAAGATTTATCAGTTCGATTAAAGCTGCACATGTGTACTATAGACGCACTCAAAGCATTGAAGGTGATTATTGTTGATTATTTTCTAAATTAAAATAAGAGTCAATTATAATTAAAATTATTACTCTAAAATCTTCAAAATATTGGGGTGTCCGGAAAGTTCGTATAATGCTTCGGAAAAAGTCAGTTCGCGATCAAATGCAGTGATTGCGTAATCTGTTTGTCAACAATGTATTGCGTCACTCTGACGTTAAGTGGGATGTGGGTTGGATCAGTCTCGTAGTTTCTACACTTGTTGAAGTGGTGAACTATAGCCGATATTTTGATACAGTTGTGTTGAATTACTGTCGGAAATCGCTCCATCGTAGATCGGATCTTCGATGGACAGATTCCATAATAGACATGTGCGAGGAGTGAATCATGTATAATAACCCAGCGAAGAGACAACAGTGTTTCGACATCGATGCGAAGCACAAACCCGTTCCCTTGAAGAAAATGAGGAAATTCACTGATTCTTTCTATCATTACTTGTTCCGATCTAATAAGAGATCCTTCCTACTGGAACCGCCATCAATGCCGACCTCTTCTCTGAACAACTGGAAGAAGTCGCGATCAGAGTCCCTCCCAGACTCCTGAACCAGGGCAAAATTCTTCTTCTGATGGACAATGCTCGCCCACATCGAGCGAAGATGACCCAGAAGAAAATGGACGAGCTGAAGATCGAGAGGATTCCCCATCCACCGTATTTCCCGGATCTCTCCCCATGCGACTACCACTGCTTCCGCTCTCTCTCTCTGACTTCTGCAAAGGAAATTAGTTCAAGAATCGAGATGAAGTTGTGAGGGCTTTCGTGAACTGGGCGGTCTCGAAGAAACCCGCATTCTGGAAGAGAGGAATCGAGACCCTGCCCAATCGCTGGAGGGAGGTAGTGAGAAAGAAGGGGGCATACATTGGTCACTGAGAATTGTGAAGCATTGAATAAAAAATAAAAACAAAAAATTATACGAACTTTCCGGACACCCCACAATATAAGCTTTACCAAATGGGAATTACACACCCTTCAAAAAATATGATCGGCATACAGTAGGTTGCCAATATTCTAGCATGAGTGATTCACTTTTAACTTTTCAATAAGGGACTCTATCAAATTATGGTGACAGAGATATTTTGGAAACGCCAAACGTTACATGCTATTTTAGAAAGATTCACACGTAATTTGCAAAATTTACATGTGTTCGGAGGTTCAGTATTACACTTTCGATTTTTTAAAGACAAAAAACAAAACAATTTTCAGAATTCAAATATTTTCTGCTGCCAGTCGCCAATCTTGTAAAATCACTTGTTATCTGGGACTTCCAACGCTCACAACAGTCGCTACTCTTCTCAATTATCGGAGAGATTCTCGGAAGAAAGTGCACATACCTCATGATTGAAGGCGAAAATGTAGCCGTTTCACTCAATGAAGCAAAAACACTCGTCGAAGTGAGCAATATTCATCTGATGGCAAGAAAAATTATGAAAATTAAAATTAAGATTTTCCATCATCTTGATAGACAAGTGTGTTTCAAAGTGAGGACCGATGATGGCGCATGCAATGTTCAGATTGGAGAATACCAACTGGTAATCCAGGATAATAGACACATGGGTCATGAAAATGAAATGAAGATCTGCTCTATAGACTACAAGTTTTAATTATTATTGCGTTTATTGCTGTTTCCGGTTTTTTGTAATTCCGAATAATCATCTCAACTGAGTTGTTTTTGCTCACACAAATGTGTACTGTATAAATGATATAATTGATACTTAGCCCTGCTGGGCCTGGTTGAAGATATTTCAAGTATTTCGTGAAGAGACAATAAATATATGTCTCTCAAAAACAGTGTTCGTCCTCAACCATCTACTACGAGCCATTCCTAGCGTTCACAGACATACGAAATTTGAATGATGATGGAAAAGTTTTGATGATGGAAATGATGATGGAAAAGTTTTTTGAATACTGTATTCCCCGTGGACAACGCGCGTGAGCAGCGGTCTCCTGATTTCCCGCGCTCTTCCTGCTATACTTTATGAAAAAAATCATTATTCACTCAACTCATTTGCATTTTTAAAGAAATTTTTAGCCACTATAATTTCTTTCTAGTCAGACTTATCTTGTGTGTCAAAAACATTCACTCTACTTATGTGGAGAGTTATTTGCAATATTTTAAAGAGATTTTTAGCTATTATATGTTCTTTCTAAACAGGCTTTCCAAGTTGTCCCCGCTTTTAGGAATCAGCCAGCCCTCCGCAAAAGCAGCTGCCGTATAAAATGAGCATGAATGAATCTGAGGTGATCATTTTGTTGTACAATTTGGCAGTGGTTACTCTCAACACCCTCTAGCTGATGAAACAGACAAACACTATTCTGAGTGTCTTTGTAGAAACATACATCTCTACTTTTACTTAGCGTTTATTTAGGATCAACTCCAATTACTGCTCGACACGGACATCGAACATCAGAAGAAGAATTTGGCTGAGATTGTCAAGTTATGCGAAGAGATTCGCGAACATCCAACGAAACTTCTTATAGCATCTGGAATAATGATTTGGAGTGACGTGAGTTAATTGATTTTTATCGCTGGATGCTTCATCATGTACTATACATATTAGCGGGAAATGGAAAGGGGAAAGGGGAGATGTGGGGAAGGGCAGAGTCGGCCTCCGTGAGTCACGCTCGTGGTCTAGAAAATGAGTCCTTTAAAGAAGATCTTTAAAAACTTGCATTTTAGGACATTATTTCTCGAAATTACTCTTGAAAACCCAAAACAATTGACAATATGGAAGGAATTCTCGACTATCGCTCTCGAAAGTTCAAACTTGACAGGTTATTGGGTCGAAAACGCCGGAAATGTGAGTACGAGATGGTAGGTTTCGATTGCGCGTGCGTTTTCAGTGTGTGACGATACAAATGTGTGAGTGGAATGTGGACGGGGTTCTCAATATAATCAAACCCCTATCTCGACTCACTCAATTCAACAATATAAGCTTTACTGGCGTGAAACTTGAGCCGCAGTCGAAATGTTTGGAATGGTTGAGCACTGTTCCTCAAAGTAAAATGCACTTGAGCGAAAGTGCACTTGAGCGCAGGGCAAATATGAGAAAATTGTTAAATGTTGTCGAATTTATTCCGGATACGAAGCGCTCCACGTGCAATGAACTAATCAAGGTTCTAACCGCACAAAAAATCTGGGAAGAACAAAATATTACTGATTATTCTGTAAAACTGAAGGAGGACTCCAGGCAGTGCCTGGCATTGGACAGTTTAACCCTCCAGGCCATCGACAAGGTTATTTATATATTCAAGATCTATGTAGTTTAATATAATTCAAGTTTTTTACCAACGGAAACCATCAGGACGGTGAAAGTACACTTATTATCGAAATCGATTGTCGAGATCGAAACGTGAGAGCTTTATGGAAAACATGTCTCAGAATGGCGATATTAAATTTGCAAATCAATATTTTCAGCGTTTCGAAATTCAAATTTTCGCTAAAGACCTTGCAATGGTCTTGCAATTCCTCGAACCTCTTACTTTGCGAACACGATTCGACAGATTTGTACTGACGAATGTTCACTTAGACACAAATACTATTTTGTGGATACTTTTTGAAAAATTGTCAATTGCAAGCGTCGTACTTCACCAAGAAAAATCGACGATTTCAGAATTGTGAGTATGTTTTCATTCGCAAAAAAACGGACCCACATTCTAGCAAAGCATGGCTCAGGTTTATCAGTTCAGTTCAATTAGTGCATCTCTACTATAAACGATCCGGAGTTATTGAAGGTTATATTTATTTTCTAACTTAAAAAAACGGAGTCAATTTATGTGTATATGTCCAGTGCATATCTGCTAGTTAGGGAGTTCAATATTTCAAAAACAAACTTTTGTAATAAAAAGGTTAAAAAAATATCTCAAACTTATTAAAGAAAAAGTCACGCCTTCAGAATTTATCGAGTTTCTGCTTCCGGCTGCAAATCTTGTGAAATCCCTCGTTATCTGGGATTTCCAGTGTTCATTACCGTCTCTCCCCTTCTCGATTATCAGAGACATTCTTGGAAGAAAGTGCAAGTACCTCCACATTCAAGGCAAAAATATAGCCCTTTCACTCAATGATGCAGAAAAGCTATTCCAGGTGAGTACTATTCGAATGATCAGTAATAAAAATTAATCGAAACGATGAACTCCTACAAAATGTATACATGAGTGATATAATGATTAGAAAATGGGAATAGATTCTCACTGGCAAATTTGGGGACTGGAAATGATGATTAATGGGTGATGTGGAGAAGAAGGGGTGAAAAATGATTGGCTATTTTAGATTTTCCATCATATCGATAAACAAGTGGCTCTCAACGTGAGAACTAATGATGAGGCGATAAATATTCAGATTGGACAATACAGATTGGAAATTGAGGATAATAGGCACATGGACCATCATAATGAAATGGATATTGTCCATGTAGACTACAAGTTTTAATTATTATTTATTGTTTACTGTTTTTGATTGGTGAATATTTGTAATTCTGACAAATCTTATTATATGTGCTCCTTTCGCTTAAACAAATTCGAACTTTCTCAGTATCATATTATGTTTGTGCGTCGATTAATCATGAGTAAATCAATAGGGGTGCAGACAAAATCGCAACGCACAAAATCATAACGCAACGCCGTTCGCTGAAGATTTAATCTAGCAACTTGGAAGTTCTTACATTGTTATCGGTATGGTCTCTACTATTAGGATGAGTCATAAGAGAGCCTTTCTGAGAAAACTGAGCATTTCCACCTATAGGCCGTACAGCGAAAAATAAAGATGCGATTTTAAGATCTCGCTAGGGGTAACTTATCACGTAGAGTTCGAAAATCGACCTTAGAAAGCCGTATATCTGACTTCTGATTCCCGATGACACGCCTCAACGGTGAGGTCGGTTTTTGTATTTCTTGAACGGCTTATCCAAACCCCATACATATATAGCAATTATGAAAGATCTCGACGAGATAAGCATTTTTATTGTTGAGAGTGAAGGGCTAGCTCATCTGTGGAAAAAGTTACGACCATTTAAGGAAAAAAAATCCGTCTGAAATTTCCGTCATGAAAAATTTTTCGGGGAATGGTAAAAAATAAACGTTTTCAAAAGAATCCTCATGCAAAACTACCCCTTTAAATGTTGCTTTCATCCCGAACAGTGTGCTTGCATGAGTAGTTATAGTTCGCCGAATAGTCGGAGCTGCATTTTCGCCAAAATTTCGAATCGGCTGTCTTCAAAAGTAGAGTTTCATTTTTATTCCCAATGCTGAAATACTTCACAAATGAATTATTTGGAATGTGTAAGACACATAAATACGCCATAAAGACTGATTATAATTAATAATGGTGGTCCGGTAGCATTTTTCGACAAATTTTTGTATAATACTAATCCGGTGTGGTTTTTACAACACTATATCAGAAAGAAATGATTGTTCCGTTGAAAGTTTGCAATTGTAGGTCAATTATGATCTAATAAAGATGATTAAGTTATTTGGGAACCTTTATTACGCTTTGCAAGTTTGCAAAAGTCTGATATTTGCATTTTTCGTGCTTCTGTCACAGACCTATAATGTGAAAATTCAGATTCTACGAGTGAAAATACATACTGGTATATCGATTTTAGATGTTTCCGGAATTTCGACTTTTTCACCCCTTTCCAGCCCATGGGGCAAAAATATGAAAAATATTTTTTTCCCAAAATTCACGAAATATGTATATATTCTGGAGTATTTTTACTCGTAGAATCTGAATTTTCACATTATAGGTTTTTAAAATTATGTTTGAGGCTGCTATCATTGATGAATCTTGTGACAGAAGCACGAAAAATGCAAATATCGGACTTTTGCAAACTTGCAAAGCGTAATAAAGGTTCCCAAATAACTTAATCATCTTTATTAGACCATAATTGACCTACAATTGCAAACTTTCAACGGAACAATCATTTCTTACTGATATATTGTTGCAAAAACAACACCGGATTAGTATTATACAAAAATTTGTCGAAAAATGCTGCTACCGGACCACCATTATTAATTAGAATCAGTCTTTATGGCGTATTTATGTGTCTAAAACATTCCAAATAATTCATTTGTGAAGTATTTCTGCATTGGGAATAAAAATGAAACTCTACTTTTGAAGACAGCCGACTCGAAATATTGGCGAAAATGCAGCTCCGACTATTCGGCGAACTATAACTACTCATGCAAGCACACTGTTCGGGATGAAAGCAATATTTCTAGGGGTAGTTTTGCATGAGGATTCTTTTGAAAACGTTTATTTTTTTAGAATTCCCCGAAAAATTTTTCATGACGGAAATTTCAGGCGGAAATTTTTTACTTAAATGGTCGTAACTTTTTCCACATATGAGCTAGCCCTTCACTCTCAACAATAAAAATGTTTATCTCGTCGAGATCTTTCATAATTGCTATATACGTATGGGGTTTGGATAAGCCGTTCAAGAAATACAAAAACCGATCTCACCGTTGAGGCGTGTCATCGGGAATCAGAAGCCAGAGATACGGCTTTCTAAGGTCGATTTTCGAACTCTACGTGAAAAGTTACCCCTAGCGAGATCTTAAAATCGCAACTTTATTTTTCGCTGTACGGCCTATGGTGAATCCTCTCAGATAGTCTCTCATAAGTATTTTCCAATTTTTGAGGTGTAATTCAAGGCCACCTAAAAAGCGCTCTTGGAATCGTATCCGCACAAGTCCGTAGCATAATTGAGGGGTATAGTTCACACTTATTATGGCTGGTCCCAATTGTACCTTTCTTTTAAGAGACATTCCACGAGAGAACGTACTTTCTCCACGGATGACTTTTTTGCAACCCCCTTCAATATCTTGCTGGTGAAGTTCCCATATCAAGTACTGATATTTGGCCCAATATGGAGGGCTCTAGCGTACTTTCCGAAAAATGGCAGACCAGGCCCAAAAAAATCGAAAATTTCAATTTTTTGAAAAGTACGATATTATAGGTTTTCCAGGACTATTTTTCGATGAAAATGACGAAAAACATACATAGGAAGTGATCGGATGCCGATAAAGTGTCGAAAACGTCGATTTTCGTCGTTTTTTGCCCGCCGCGAAAATTTTTTAATGTCATAGGAAAAATTTTCTTGCATTTTCGAAATCAGCATGAAAAACTACTCCAGGGTGTCGAGTTTTCACGAGATGTTTCACTATGCTCTCGGAAGTTATAGCGCCCAGAAGAAGGAGCGCAGAAGGAGGGCTATTTTGCTTGCACAAAATTTATTTTATATGCTTTCACTCAATTTGAGAAATAATTGAAGCAGTTACGTACGTCAAATCTCGAAATTGAATTATTTTGATACTCGCATTTCGAACTCCAAATGTACCACTTCATTGAGGCTATAATTAAGCTTTACATCGATCAAACAGGGGTCAAATCAATGTTTGGTGAGTTAATACATTCATGTTGACTAGTTTGCAAATGAATTGCGTGACATATGACACAATATTCCAACGGAAATTCGATGAGATTCGTCAAAATCCACAATTTTTCGAATTTTTCGATTTTCGGAGATGTGTAGAAGTCGAATTTCAGCCTTACCATAATTCGCTTAGAATATCTTGGGATCATCCCTAGTTCATTTTCCAGTGATTTGGTGCACATCTGAGAAAAAATTTTTTTCTCCATTTTTCATGCCTATGTGAGAGAGGGCATTTTTTCGAAAAAAATAATTTTTCTCAGATGTCCACCAAATCACTGGAAAATGAACTAGGGATGATCCCAAGATATTCTAAGCGAATTATGGTAAGGCTGAGGCTGAAATTCGACTTCTACACATCTCCGAAAATCGAAAAATTACAAAAAACTTGTGGATTTTGACGAATCTCATCGAATTTCCGTTGGAATATTGTGTCATATATCACGCAATTCATTTGCAAACTAGTCAACATGAATGTATTAACTCACCAAACATTGATTTGACCCCTGTTTGATCGATGTAAAGCATAATTAAAGCCTCAATGAAGTGGTACATATGGAGCTCGAAATGCGAGTATCAAAATAATTCAATTTCGAGATTTGACGTACGTAACTGCTTCAATTAGGTCTCAAATTGAGTGAAACCATATAAAATAAATTTTGTGCATGCAAAATAGCCCTAATGAAGCTCAATTCACGAAATGAGACTTCTTCCATCCCAGAACGATCACTGAGCGCTCCTTCTTCTGGGCGCTATAACTTCCGAGCGCATAGTAAACATCTCATGAAGACTGGACACCCTGGAGTAGTTTTTCATGCTGATTTCGAAAATGTAATAAAATTTTTCCTATGACATTGAAAAAATTTCGCGGCGGGCAAAAAACGATGAAAATCGACGTTTTCGACATTTTATCGGCATCCGATCGCTTCCTAAGTATGTTTTTCGTCATTTTCATCGAAAAATAGTCCTGGAAAACCTATAATATCGCACTTTTAAAAAAATTAAAATTTTCGATTTTTTTTGGGCCTGGTCTGCCATTTTTCGGAAAGTTCGCTAGAGCCCTCCATATTGGGCCAAATATCAGTACATGGTATGGGGACTTCACCAGCAAGATATTGAAGGGGGTTGCAAAAAATTCATCCGTCAGCCCCTCTCAAAAGCTACGTTTTCTCGTGGAACGTCTCTTAAATCATACAAGAAAACGAACGAAAACCACGAGTGAACTTCTAAGTAAATATTTAAATTTTTGGGCTTACTATTGTTTTGCAGGGAAAAATGATTGGACATCTTTACATACATTATTGAGAAGCCCATTGAATGCACTTTCAAAAAAGTGGTTGAAATCGGTGCTAGCCTAATCAATCACAGAATTAGGAAACAACTAATCATACAAGATGGAATGAAATCCCATGTGAGATCTCATTTTTCCTACGTTATGTGTTATAGATACTGGCTTGTGTATAGGGGCGCTTTAATCGTACGATATGTGGCTACTTTACCATTTGTGAAATTAGAGACCTCGCATCATCCCCTTTTCAAAAAATGAAATTTCTCGAAAATCCGATTATTGGTCTATCCGATCAAAATTTTGAATTTTGTTGATAATTTTTAGAGTATATTTTCAGAACGCGTAGGCATCCCGTGACTATGTGAAGCTATTGAGGGATAGTTGAAGTGTAGCTGATGCTAACAAACACAACAACGTGGGACCTCTATCTATCATATGATCTCTGAAATACACTGATTTCGATGTGAAAATTTCATCATAAAAATGTTGATGACTGTTGTTTTTGGTTACAATGAGGAAAGCCCACCAAAAAGCAAATATATGCTCTTCATGCAAGAAGGGTTATGCAGAGATAGGTTTGGTTTCGATAGGGCAATGTGCGCGGAAGCGCAGTGAAAGTAACTCATTTTGGTCACTATTAACTGAACCATACTGTGAAATTGGCACCTATTGTGAGTAGGTCTTTTGCGCCAAACCCGATTCCCGTGTATATTTGTGATGTACGTTCATCACACTTCACTACAGTCTTGCTGGTTTCGCCCAATCACTACTCACTGGAAAGATCTGATTTTTTAAACTCATTTCGAAATTCGTGATCGAAGCTACTTTGACTTCAAACTATGCTCACATGGCTCTTTGAATAGGTGTGTGCTAAAGTGCGATAAAGAGAGTATCTATGCACTCATCATATGTGAGGTTCAAAATGAAAATCATTTTAAACCAAAGACCGGAAAATGTGAAAACTTTCCCAAGGTCAAATTGGAAAAAACTTATGACTCAGCCTGATACATCACCCTGATTAGTTTATCTAACTGATCGCCTATTTAGAGGATATAATCAGGGTAATGTATTAGAGGACACACTGATAACAATTCAAGAACTCCCAAGTTGCTTGATCAAATCTTCAGTGAACGGCGTTCCGTTGCGGTTTTGTCTGTTGTTGTTGTATCATTACAAACCGTGTACAGAAAATTGCAACGGAGTTCTATCAAAATTAGTATAGTTTATTGTTTCACAGGAAACAGCGAGGGGATGGAAAATTGAATGCTTTGGTGCAACTTTTTTCTTCGTTTTTTTCACACTCACTTTTTTGTTTACTTTCCCACTCCACCCCACCTCCGGAACTATTCTGATTCTATTTTTAAAAAAAACACTTGGGGTGTCGACAGGTGCCATTTGTGTGCCAGACGATGTTGTAAAATAGTTGCAAAGACACACAGTAAGATCTCGTGGTGTCGCATTGGGATGGTTCGATTACTAAGAGGGCGACGGAGAAGAGGAAGGGTGATATCAAACTAAACATTTCATAATCGCGAATAATTGACTGAATATTTAGGGACCACAAGCTCCGCCCACTTCCTTCTGACATGATCCCCCTCGAAAGCAAGATAGAACAATCACAGCGTTCATTCTTTACCAAATGACTTGATCAAAAAAGAATTCGAAAACTCTCACCGTGTGCTTTCGATATTTCACTATTCAAAAAACAGCTTTTGCACCTGTCGTGTTGAAAAATCGAACTTTGTAACGCGATTCATCGTTTTTCCCAGATTTTTGCTATGCGTGAGCAGTAAAATTACGATACAATGTTTGATTAGTGAAATTATGATAGCCAGCAATCATTCAAACAAGTTGGTGAAAAGAAATCGAAAAAATATTGATTTCCCTGTTTGTGATTTTAAGTAAACCAGTCGGTCCCTGTGCTAAAAGATCGCCTTCTTCCTCTCTCCCTCTCCTCCCTCTCCTCTCGCCTGTTTCTGACCCGGCGTGAGTAGAGAGCGCGCGCTCTAAAGAAGAGTGCGCCGCTTCGCTCTCTCGCCTCGCCTCACAGGGGTAAGGCGCAACCGGGAAAGGGCGGAGCCCTGCTCAAATTTTTGGCGATTTGACTAGGGAAGGGTCGGAATAGGCTCCGCCCCTCTCTCCCTCGTCTCGTTTTCCTACCGCTTTCCGTTGACACCTTTTCTCGTACTTTATGAGGTCTAGTGCGATTCTGAGAAAAGATATCGACAAACGGCCAAAAGCATGATCTTATTTGGATCCCAGCGGGCAGTTTGAGCATAGTTAGGGCGGCATACCTTCATTTCGGCTGTACCCCTTGTGGTCCCTATGAATATTTCAAAGAAGATTAGTGTAGGTTAATTTATCAAGGCAAAACAAGGCTATATCATAATACTTACTTCAAACGAACGATTCAAAAGGTGATCTTCTGACAAAGAATGAATCAACTGCTTGGCCAGGTGCCGTGCCGCTTCCGATTGATGGAAATGTGCGCTGATCTAGGGCGCTCTATGTGGCATTCCTTTCCGTTTCAGAGGGTGTTAGTTCAGCCACTCATGGATGACGGAAGATCGGCCTACAAAGGGAAATAGTACTAATCACAGTTTAAACTCTATTTGGTTTTTTTTCCTCAAAAGCACTCCGTATTAGGACATTGAGTTTAGCACATCCTGAGAGCATTGGAAAAGTGGAGTACACTCTATGGAAATGCTGTTTATCTATAAATCCTCAAAGACAATAGAGAATGTGTTCTTTCGAGAAATTCTCTAATGACACCACTTTTGGTAATGAAATAAGCGAACGGATAAACACCTCAACATCAACCCACATCTCTCCGAGTGGTTTGTTTGATCTGCTTTGAATTTGGGCCTATTTCAGAACTATTTCTCATCATCGCTTCCGCCCCAACGGCTGAGATAACAGCGTGAAACTAACGCCTAATTCAGGATAAATACGGGATGGTGGCCGGAAGTTATCATCCTTCCTATCTCCACATCTTCTCCCAATGTCTTCCATCAAGGCCAGTTTTCATTTTCGCTTTTATTTCGGGAGTCGGATGAAAGAGTCCGGGAAGCAATGCCTCTCTTCAAGACCTGCTTCTAATAAAATACATTTTGTAATATTTATTAAAATACCCTTGCAGTTCTCTCTCATCCGCCTCCTCTGCCTCGTCGCCCTCATGGCTCCTTTCGTGTCTGCTGCTCTTCCTCCCTGTCCCGGGCCCTCCAATCCCAGGTATTCATGACGCATCGTCGAATCCCCCCGAAGACCACAGCAAAAGAGACTCGCGATCGGAAGGTCGTTGACTCGTATTCCTTGCCTCCACTATTTTGCTTACCTTCTCTGACATGTACATTACAATTTCGCGTAGGAAATCAGACCTGCATTGAGTATGAAGGTTTTCTCCAAACTATAGGATGCCAGAGCAATATGGTGGAGAAAGTATATTTGAAATATTTCGAGCATCTAGCGCTTTGCACTTTATTCGAAAAAATCATGAAATTATATCGCATCAATATGAATAAAATACAAGGATCTGCATCTGTATCTTGTAGATGCTCCGTCTGGATGCAGAGCAAACCCCTAAACATCTGCACATCCGACTACTACTCCCCTACAAACAAGCTGTACTACTGCGGCCGCGAGTGCGGACTGTGCGAGTGAAGGACTATGCCAGTCACAGATTGTTGATGTCCATCGATAAATGATTTGTTTCGAACAGTGTGAACTGCAATTGTATTGATTCGCTGTTAATAGTCCCTCGGGAATTCCCTTGCTTTTCTCAGAAGCAGTGGCCATTGAATTCCAATTACACCTGTTTAACTATATCAAGCATCGCTATTGCGGCCGCGAGTGCGGACTGTGCGAGTGAAGGACTATGTCAGTCCAACCGCATGCTGTTGATGTCCATCGATAAATTGTTTAGTTCTCAAATGGGGGCAAAAGTTGTACCGATTTACAGTATATACTGAAGATGTGCATCAATAATGAACGTATGCATCAACAAATGCTACACCCCCGCAAAAAAGCTGAGCTACTGTTGCCGCGAGCGCAGACTCTGCCAGTGAAGCCAACTACTGACTATTGATGACGATCGATGAAATGCACTGGTTCACTTTATACGGTGTAATTGTTGAAGAGATAGTAAAGGTATCAGGAACGAACTGGGAAACGCTGTGCAGAAACAACCCTGTTCTGTGGAAGACTAGCATCATTCAACAGGCACACCACCTAAATCTTGAATAAATATTGATATATATTGATAATGGTTGATCCACAATGACAGCATTTAACATTTGCATTAGAGAACAACGTTGTCATTTTGTGCATTGGTATATCGACAGCCAGACGGCCGGTCTTGGGCGCGGGGTGCATACTCTGGGGGCTCGTCGCTTCACGGCTCAACTTTTCGTAATCACCACCTGTCAGTTTCTTACGCACTGCCCGATCTCCGGATAGAGATAAATGGCACGAGAGAGAGGGAGGGAGAGAGAGAGAAAGAAGAGTTAGGACAGGTATTGAATATTCCCAGAAGACATAGTCAAAACAATATTGCACCTGTTTATTTTTGCCGATCACACCGTTATCACATTTATAATGAATAGACAATCACTCATACGACTGGGCATGTGATAATTTGTTGTTAAAGACGTTCAATACCAAAGTATTGACACTCTGGTGTGCCACTCCAAGTGGCGCCCAACCTTGGTCGCCACTTGGGCGATCTCTCTCCTCATTACACGCTCTCTCGTTTCTCTGACCGAACCCCAAGTTGGGATCAAGTAAATTTTCAAGTTGGCCCCAACTTGATCCCAACTATGTAATAAGCAGAGAGAGAGAGGGCGCCCAAGTGGCACAACAGATCAGTCAGTTCGATGCCCTTGATGAAAAGAAGTTGTTGGTTGGAAGTGATTTGCGGGTTGTAAAGTTATTGACAGTTTGAAGGTCGTTTCGTTTAGTTCGAAGTATCGATCGAACGGCTGATTTAAGCGTTTTTCGATGGGCCGGAGAACAAGCTGAAATACTCAAGAAATTATCAGCTAATCGATTTGTCTCTGAAAAGTCTCCCGATAGTTCTCTAAAAAATCCGTCTTTATATTAGTCTTAGTCTCGACTAGTCGAATTCCAAATAGTCTCGACTAGTCGAATAAGGGAGTGAAATATAGACAATAGTACATGAATATCAAACTCTAGTCTTCTCTTACCAATGATTGTCAGAGAGTTCGCTATCGCGTGCATGCTGAACAAATTTATACCCAAAGCTGAGACAAGAGAGGCTGAAATATTTTTTGTTAAATAAATAGCAGTGGGTTACAACAGATGTGTGCAATATTAGTTGACTGAATTAACACGGGTTACCTATGCGAGGACGTATTGCAACTTTGCATCCTTCTTCTCGAAATCCGGGCTTAGATCGGGGTTTCAATGTTGCAATGCGACCTCGAATTGCAATCCCTAATTAATATCCGTTTCAGACTCCGGACTCCCGTGGAGGTACAGCATCATCTCTAGTGTAACTGGCACAGTGAGAAATGTGCACGGCACTCCGATCTAAAGTGTTAGTAATCACAACAAGCTTTGGCGCTTCTGCACATTCCTGGGCAATCTCCAACCAATTGTTTACCTATCGGTTGTATTTGCTGCTAATATGCACATTGCAATCGCAATAACACATTTACTCTAGCATAGTACCGGAATTGATATCATACTAGGAAATGCGCATGCAAAATATTTCGACGTTCACTGAATTATCCGGGATTGGGCAGAAGCGCCCAAACATTAAAAAATCATATCAAATTGTATAATGCAAAAGCTTAACACTACACGATGGACTTACCTGCATGATTAGCGCGGAAACAGCACGGGCTTGGTATCTGAGGAAAGTTTTATAAACGACGGGACAATTTGGCCGGGGAACGATTCATATTAGTGTTAGCTTCGTGGGTCGATAAGATCAATGAGAGAGTGTGCAGAATGCACTAGGTCAGATGAGAACTATGACGTCATTTTTGATCAAACGCGACATGATGTCATAGTTCTCATCCGACATAGTACCGTAATGATGAAGCAATTTCTAATGAATCGAACGCCAATTAAAATTCCTAATCACTTTTTCGTGGCAGAGCTTGCCTTCTTCATGCTATGCTTCAACTCGTAAACCAAATGAGTTAGAGGGCGTAGAAAAAAATAGTCACCTCCGAAGTCCACACATAGCATGCGAAAAATGATCGTGAGAACGAGACGCATGCCCTTACACATAGAACTAGTCTAACACTTGGCTGGTATTCGAGAAAATATTTTCAATTCATTATCGGGTAAGCAATCGATGACGAATTTAACATTTTTGGAATCGGTAGGGTCCAATTCACCCAGCATTCAATTTTCAGGGTAATTACTTGATAGCTTCTTGAGTTATGAAGAAATTTGTGAAAATAACGAGGCAGAACTGACGTGCAGCCTGGCTGCACCGGTCGTATTGGTGCAGAATGAAGCGGACCATGATGATCAGCACCCTTGACAACCTCTTTGCACCAGTTTTCACGATTTCGATGTGTTTCGATGGGCTCGTCGGTTCCCCTCGATGAGTACTACCTATGGGCGAAGGCAGAAGGAATTAGAATTTTCGACCAGTGCCAAGTCGCTGAAGAAATATGCTGGTTTGCTCAGATAGTGTGTTATATGTAACAAATTCCAGAATGATTGGTCATCAACTCGTGAAGAAGATCTTTAAAATGTGTCCCATTTCGGAGAGAGTGATCTGGAACACTCGGGATGGGGCACCCGAGCTATGCTCGTCGAGTACTACATGTAGGCACATTATAGGCTATTTCGATTTTTCGCACTTTGCCAAGGGTCTTCACAAATATGTTCACTGACTCAGAAAGTTTAATACATTTTGAACATTCCTACGCAAAAACCTGATTTTATAAAGATAAAAATAATTAAATTAGGCAAGGAAAATTGAAATATCGTTGAAATAAATAACCTGCATAGTAATGGAGAATACCGCCCGGGCTTGATACCTGATCAATGAATGCAGACATTATAATTCAAACTTTTATCTCACTTTTTGGTTGTTGGGCTCGAAGTCTTCATTCGATACTTAATCACGTGTATCATATGGGATACAACAGTAATACACACTAACATGGCGGCGAAAAAAGAACATCCAGCAAGTGAGAAGAGATTGGGAACTGGTTATTATTATTATATTTGCAAAAAAATGATACATAACTCTCCTTACTTATCGCTGCAGGATTCCAACTCATCGTGCTCTAGTCGATATATAAAAAGGACGGCTTAGATCTTGCCCAATTCAGAAACGATGGTAAATTCAAAAAAAATGTTTTCAACTTCAATTTCCGCAGTATTCAGCTTCCAAACCTCTGATGCTTTTCGAAGATTAGTTAATATGTTATAAACGCAGCAAACGTCGAACAAAAAGCAGGACTGTATGAAGCAGACAAATGCAATATATTTCCACCCGTGGAAGCAGAAAAAGGCGTCACGAGGAAGAATCACCTGAGAGTTGTCAGTATTTATTCGCCAAATTACTCGCCCACATTTCTTCGATAATAGACACATGCGAAATAGGACCAGCACATTTGTCCGTATAAAAAGACAAACAACAACTGCAATTTGAATCCATAATTTACTCAAATGATGCACGGTACATACAACAGCAGTGGAGACGTCAGTAACATTAGCGATCAAAGAGAGAGTAAATGATGCGATAATTGAACTGCGCGATTGGCGAGTATACATTCATCACCAAGTCTCCCGCCGTTGTGCATAACTGAAAAGGTTTCGCAATCGATCGTGATGAAACTTGTTTGCGCACTCCCTATAGCTTTGGCAATCCTGTCAGATGTTCAGATGACATAGCGCTTTATATAAAGTACATATGTACAGGGTGCGGAGAAAGTACTTTGACATGGATTTAACCATGTATCTTCCTTCAATGGCATCGAATTTTTTTGAAACAGTACACATTATTTATCAGAGACAGTAGGAAGATAACAACATGATATTACTCAATTTGACCTCCATTGGCCTTGACGACAGCCTTGAGACGAGAAGGGACTGACTCGATGACGGATCGCAGGTAGTGGGTATCGATTTTCTCCCATGCATTCTGGAGGGACTTCTTGAGGCTATCCAAACTCTGGTGGCGAACAGAGCAAGCATTCTTCTCCAGTACCGACCACACACTGAAGTCAAGGGGAGAGAGATCCGGACAGTTCGAGGGCCATTCATCGGATAGAATGAAGTCGGGCAAATGGGTGGTGCACCAGTTCTGGGTCAGTTTTGCTGAATGAGCGGGGGCAGAATCCTGCTGGAAGGTCCAATGACGTCCTTTGAAGTGGGAACGAGACCAAGGGAGGAGGTTCTTCTCCAGAATCTCCTTGATGTAGTAGTTCTTGCCCACCTTCACACCGGGCTTGAAGACGAGGGTTTCTTGCCAGTCGCACAGACCCCTGCCCAAACCATCACCGATTGCGGGTGGGAAACACGTGAGACAGTTCTTCCTTGGGCATTGGCTTGCTGATTTGACTTGGCAATGATCCTCGAGTTCTGGCTGTTGAAGACCTGCTCCACCGTGAACACCTTCTCATCCGAGTAGAGAGTCGTGAGATGTTCGCCATGTGCGATCCTCCCTAGGAGCTTCTTGCATCTCTTGAGCCTCTTCTCCTTGTGAATGCCAGTCAGACCATGGCCCTTACGCATCTTGTAAGGGTGGGACGTGAGACCAGAGTGAACTATCTTGCGCACCGAATGCTCGTCGATTCCGAGATCACGGGCCATCTTTCTCATAGATCGGATGGGATCACGTGCAACTCGCATCTGCACGATTTTCTTGTTCTTCCGAGTGGCAGTAGTGTGAGGTCTGCCCACTCTAGTACGGTCTTTAGTCGTGCCCAGCGCCTTGAAGCGGCAGATGGTATTGTGAACGGTCTGACGGGAAACTCGGAGTTTCTTCGAAATTCCAGCTGGGGACTCGCCGAGGGTCCAAAGGTCAATAATGGATTTCCGGTACTGGTGGGGTCGAGTCATTACTAGGGGATACTATTTGAAGTGCGCATTGAACACCTCGAGTGTATACTAAAACGTGTTATAACATGCATTAACAGATTGATAGGACTGATGAAATATTCGAGTTCAAACTTTGTCAAAGTACTTTCTCCGCACCCTGTAGATTAAAATAAATGTAAACATTAACAACCTGCAGGGAAAGCAGATACTTTCGATATGCTTTTCCACGGTCATCTTTATCGAAACATATCAACGAACAAACGAGTGCATTCGCAATGAAGAGAACTACGCCTGAAAAATTTCACAAAGTAAATAACGGTTTAATCGTAAATTTATACCGCATAAATGATGGGCAAAAGTGAGAGCAGATTGGGCTGAGGGGCTGAGCTCCGTCGATTCCATTCGTGAGGCTAACGACATTCTGAAGAAAATTTGTTAGAGACTAATTGCACCTGTCTTCTCTAAGATACAAACATTGCCATTTGCAGTATGAGAGAAGGTCGTAATCCCTACAATCAACATTCAGGCGGCGTTAGAGACTGATTGCACCTGTTTTCTTTGGCATTCGTAGGATGAGAAGGCGATAAGATTCACAGAACACGAGCAAAGATAGACTGCTATCAATTCTCATCCTATAACCAACTCTCGCAGGAGAGATGAGAGAGTATTAGATAAGGAATAAGGAGTGCGGGAAACATTTTGCGCATTCCTGATTTCTAGTCATATTAACGGACTTTTTTCAGCTCGCATTTCACTTATCTTATTACTTTTGGTCACTTCTTTTATTACACATGCCACTTCTTGCACTTCTTGTCGCTTCACATTTATCAAACGTAAGCCACAACTCGTAGAAGATTGTGTGGTTTGGATCGTGAAGATTCTCAGATAGTCATCGGAATCGAAGAAGTTTACATAACATTTTCCGTACAATCTCAAGTTATTAAAGAATCAAAGAATGAACGAGAGAGTTGCAACATGTATACGTTGTTACTTTACGAACTTAGCATGTGGCTGCTTGATGAATAAAATCCATTCGTGACCGGAACTGTATTTCTTCTCGCTAGACCCTCATCTGTTATGGAATTCTTTCTGATCAGCTGAAGTAGTGACGATTTTATCGATCGAATAGCTGACGCAATGGTTGTTCGATGAGCCGGAGAGCATGCTATAAAAATATAATATTTATAAAATGTTAATTCAGCATCAAACCCAGTCTTTGAAATTCGGGTACCACTAAATATAGACAAGTATAAACTAGCACCACATATGTTATATGAAAAATGAATGTTTACAAAGCTTATGAGAGCCACACCTCAGTCGATAGGCAGTGACAGTAAGAGATAAATATCCGAAGTTCAAACTTTAGTCTGGACATACCAATAATTGTTAAGGAGTGCGCTATAGCGTGTAGACTGACTACGTTCAATGATATCGCTGATACAAGGGACGCTGAAAAGTAGATTGAATTCTAGAGAGAAAAAAGAAATTATCCTATACAAGCCCGATTCTGTAGGAGTCGAACTCGCAAAAGATTTTTTAAGAGCTTTACGAAAAGTCTTGAAAAGGGGTTCTCGAGGGTGCTGAGATCAACTTCATCTTGAGTAATCTCGACAGGCTGAGCCAGTCTGCATGTTGGTATTCTAAACATTTCTGCCGATAACTCATACACCGAAATATGAGACCTCACCAACCTTTATAAAAAGGATAGACTAGATTACTATAAAGGTTACACCAGATTACTATGATTTTAACATTTATTCATTAGTATTGGTGCATGATAAACTACGGATTTATTGAGCTCTGGTGCAATAGAAAGTTTGGTGAGGTTTCATATTTCGGAGTATGAGGGAGAAATGTATATGGTGCCTACAAGCAGCCTGACTCAACCGCTTGAGTTGACACAAAATAACTTTGATCACTTGTTCAAGTTTTAGTAAAAAAATCTGTGCCAAGTCCTTTGGGATATATTGTTCGTATCTTAGAGAATCAGGATCATATATAATTGCAACTGTTGCTGCAAACAGTACAGTAACAAAGAAATATTAAGAAATATCAAAATGAATACCTGTGTTACTATCAAATTCAATTTGAAAATAGAAAAGTATATTTAGAGCAACAGGTACGACTACGAAAATGCTGGGCAGAGTGCCCTGAAGTTTTTTTTTTATTTTTTATTATTTTATTTCAAGATTTATTATTATGTCATGGAAACCCATCAGAGTTATCACCGGATATAGTTTGAATGAAAAATTGCAATAATATTGAATGAAACAACCTGCATAGTAATCGAAAAAACCGCTCGGGCTTGGTACCTACAGGGTGTCCAAAAAGTATTGTTACACGGATAAAACCATGTATCTTTCTTTAAAAGCAACATAGACAACTCAAACGGGGCACAGTATTTATCAGTGACCATATGAACATAACAATGCACGATCACTCGATCTGGCCTCCATTGGCCGCGATGACCTCTCTGAGACGACGAGGGACCGAGTCGATGACGGCCCGCAGGTAATGGACGTCGATCTTCTCCCATGCCTTGAGAAGGGCTGCCTTGAGGGAATCGCGGTTCTTGTGGCGAGTAGAGCAGGCCTCCTTCTCCAACACTGACCAAATGCTGAAGTCCAGAGGGTTGAGATCGGGGGAGTTCGAGGGCCATTCCTCACTCGAGATGAAGTCGGGCAGATGGGCGCGACACCATGCCTGCGTCACTTTTGCCGAGTGAGCAGGCGCTGAATCCTGTTGGAAGGTCCAGCGAGCCCCTTTGAAGTGGGAGCGGGACCAGGGGAGAAGGGCCTTCTGGAGAATTGCCCTGGTGTAGTACTCCTTGTTGATCTTGACCCCGGGATCCACGAACACGAGAGGAGTCTTGCCCGTCGAGCACACACCAGCCCAAACCATCAGTGCCTGGGGGTGGGCAATGCGAGAGATGGTTCTACCTCTGGCGTCAGCTTGCTGAGGAGACTTGGCGATGATCCTGGTGTTCTGACTGTTGTAGACCTCCTCGACTGAGAACAGCTTCTCGTCAGAGTAAACGGTAGTCAAGTGCTCCCCACGATCGGCCCGCTGAAGGAGCAGCTTGCATCTCTCCAGGCGCTTCTGCTTGTGGACATCAGTGAGGCCATGGCCCTTTCTCATCTTGTAGGGGTAGGACTTGAGAAGAGAATGAACGATGGCACACACGGATCCTTTGGAGATCTTGAGATCCTTAGCCATCTTCCTGATGGATCGTTTGGCATTGCGATTCACTCTCTTCTCCACGATTCTCCTGTTCTTCTGAGTGAGAGCGGTCTTGGGTCTTCCTGATCTTGGACGGTCCTTCGCAGTGCCCAACTGCTTGAAACGGGAGATGGTGCGATAGACTGTCATTCGGGAAATACGAAGCTTCCTCCTGATGGAATCTGGGGGGTCGCCGAGGGTCCAAAGGTTGATAATAGTTTGACGATAGCGATTTGGACGAACCATGACTATGGGAAACTAATTAGTAGGTTCCCTCAACGCACCGAAGGGTGGGCTCAAACGTGTTATTACAGGTTTTGACAACTCGACCTACATGTTAAAAAAATTCGCGTTTCAAAAGTGTAACAATACTTTTTGGACACCCTGTAAGCGAAGAAATGAGTTGACCGACAACATTTATATTTCCCTCACTTTTTAGAGGCCGGGCTTACGGTCTTCATGCCATGCTTGACCACGTGTATCATGTGCGCCACGACGGCAATAAATATGAACATGGCAGCAAAGAAAGAAGATACAGCAACTCGAGAGATTGAGATAAAGATAAAGAGAGAGTATTTGAGTAAAGGTAGTAATACTCGCTAAAACATCATTCCCCTCACAAATAACTAGCGGGTTCCGCACGATCGTGACGTCACTAAAAAATAGACAGGACGCTTTCGATTTTGCCCAATTCAAAGACGCTGGTAAGTCCTCAAAAAATATTGTTAGTACCTTCAAAGATATGTGTAGGTGTCTGCTCCCAAACCAAACCTTTGATGACGATCGAAGATTTACCAATAAATCAGTCATGCAATATACATCAAATAATATTCCCGACTGAATAAAGCATAGAAATGCTACATATTTCCATCCATGAAAGCAGAAAAACGCGTTATGCGAAAGAATCACCTTTGTATTGACATTCAAATTTGGAAGAAAATACTCTCTTACGTTTCTTCGAAAGTATACACACGAGAAATAGGACCAGCACATCTGTCCGTATAAAAAGACAAGTAAACTCTGCAAATGTGTATCATTAATTATAATTTTTTTCGGGGTCCATCCCGAAACGTTCTACCCTGTGGCATTCCAAAACGTCACACCCTTTCCCCTCGCTCATCCCTAAGCGCCCCCCCCCCCTCACACAGAATGCAACCCTTACATCTTACACTGTTCCAGTCTCGAACTCGCAAGTAATACTTTTAAGAAGGTTTTCAACTATTCACTTTCTTGAGCACCGCCTCTTCCATCTCCCTTTTGGTCTTCGACTTCATTCTATACGGAAACGTAGCCTCTGATGTAATCACTATGTAACAGTGAACATTTGCATGAGGACTCTCAAAGTCTACTTCATTCGAAAAATGACGCGACTATCTTCAGTCAATTCTTCTGCGAGATTCAGATATGGCTAACACAAAGTTTACGAAACAGAAGCTGGCGAACATTTTCCGGAGATAATTACGGTATACTCATCAAAAATGATTCTTTGCAAAACTTACACCAACAGTGCCGATATCGACAATATTAGCAATCGACGAGTTTGCGTAAACAATGCGGTAATTAAATTGTGCGATAGGGGAGTAAACATTGAGCACCAAATCAGCCGACGTAGAGCAGATCTGGAAATTTAAAACATGTTATTCCTACTTAAAAATGGAGCCATGTTCAACTAATGACTACCTGCAGTGAAAGTAAATACTTTCGGTAGAATTTTCCACGGTCATCTTTATCAAAATATATCAAAGAACAGACTAGAGCATTCACAGCGAACAGAATAACTCCTGAAAGATTTCACGAAGATATTCAGTTGTACGCATAAAGCAAACCGCATAAATGATGGGCAAAACTGATAGCAAATTGGGTTGCGGGGCTGAGCTCAGTCGATTCCATTCGTGAGACACCCTACAATTTCAGGCAACTTTGCCAGAGACTAATTGCATCTGCCTTCTCTAAGATACAAACATTGACATTTGCAGTATGAGAAGGTCGTACGTCCCACAATTTCAGTCAACATTCAGGCGTTAGAGACTAATTGCACCTGCTTTTTTGTTATTCGTAGTATGAAAAGGTCGTGAGATTCATACAACACGAGCAAAGATTCATACAACACGAGCAGATTGTTGTTAAAGAAGGAGTGTCAGCAAAGTTAAATTTTTGACGCTGTCATAACCATGACCTAGACAATCATCCAACGATCATAGCGCGAGCTAAGAGGATAGACAAGGGTCACTCGCATAGCTCAGTGGTAAAGCAGTCGCTGCGTAATCGGAAGGTTGCGGGTTCGAATCCCACCAGTTTTTGAAAAATCTTCTAGATATTTGAATTCTCGCACGTCCCTTCCCTTCAAGCCCTCCTTGGCATTCTGCCAACTAATGATAACTCGGTTCAAAATAGAGACACGCATTTGAAATTTTCAGAATCTCTTATGGTTGTACAAAGGTCGGTAATGGTTATGACAACGTCAAAATTTCAACTTTGCTGACAGTCCTTCTTTAAAGGAGGAGTCTCAGCAACCGCACGCGGTTGGAGAAACGAGAGGGTCACTCTCTCCCCTCGCGCGCTTTCCCGCTCTTTCCCTGAGCTATTTAAGCTATCTACCCTGATGTCCATGGCTGGCAGCCAAGTTTCGATAACTCAATTCAGAGCAAAGATAAAAATGTGAAAATTTCAGAATCTCTTATCATTGGGGAAAGCTATGCAATGGTAATGGAAGAGTATTTTTTGTTTTACCTTTGCTCCTTTAATTGGCTCACTCGATTCCATTCGTGAGATACCCGGTAATTTCAGGCAACATTTTTAGAGTCTAAGTACACCTGCATTCTCTTAGAAACGAAATTCGTAGTATGGGAAGGTCATAATTGCATGGGTTCATTGAACACCGACAATAAGCTGAAGGGTAGGTGATTATCACAAAAGCCAGAACTAAGGTAAAAGTGATCGAAATTGAATAGATTAGGTAATTATTGCGAAGTGAAGCAAGAATTTGGACTATTGCAAAGGGAAGCAGTGTCTGTTTGCAGCCTGGGAAGGTTGTATTGGGGTGTCCGGAAAGTTCGTATAATTTTTTGTTTTATTTTTTATTCAATGCTTTACAATTCTCAGTGACCAGTGTATGCCCCCTTCTTTCTCACTACCTCCCTCCAGCGATTGGGCATGGTCTCGATTCCTCTCTTCCAGAATGCGGGTTTCTTCGAGACCGCCCAGTTTACGAAAGCCCTCACAACTTCATCTCGATTCTTGAACTTATTTCCTTTGCGGAAGTCAGAGAGAGAGCGGAAGCAGTGGTAGTCGCATGGGGAGAGATCCGGGGAATACGGTGGATGGGGAATCCTCTCGATCTTCAGCTCGTCCATTTTCTTCTGGGTCATCTTCGCTCGATGTGGGCGAGCATTGTCCATCAGATGAAGAATTTTGCACTGGTTCAGGAGTCTGGGAGGGACTCTGATCGCGACATCTTCCAGTTGTTCAGAGAAGAGGTCGGCATTGATTCTGGTGCCAGGGGCGAGGATCTCCCAGTAGATGGGACCGAGCACTGAGAAGAAGAAGCAGAGGAGTTCCTTCTTTCCGTGCTCTTCCTTCTTCGGGACGGGCGTGGGCTTCTCATCTGCATCCACCCATTGCAGTCTCCTCACAGGGTTATCGTACGTGATCCACTTCTCATCTGTAGCGATGATGGAATTGACCCATCGAAGATTGGATCTACGATGGAGTAATTCCCGACAGACTTGAACACGATTTTTCAGCTGTTCGGGGGAGAGGTCATGGGGAATCACTTGTGGGAGTTTCGGCTTCTTCCCAGATCGATGGAGGATATCGGACACCGTTGATCTGGGAGTACCAGTATCCTTCTTCAACTCACGCACACTGGCCTTGGGCTTGCGCTTCAGTGTGCGGAGAACGAGAGGCTGATCGAGGGAGGGAGGGCGTCCAGATCGGGGTTGATCATCGAGACCAAACTCCCCTTTCTTGAAGCGGGAGAACCACTTATAGCAGAAGGGTATGGAGGGGGCGTCAGCTCCTTCCGACTGGGCCAGGGCAGAGTGGGCCTCCTTCACGGATCGGCCAAGACGGTAGTAATGAAGTAAAACTGCTCGGAGGTAGAGATGGGAGTCCATCACAAGAATCAATGTAGCAACTAGGAGACTGATTAAATCCTCTCACTACTCAACGTAAGAATGATGCAATACATTGTTGACAAACAGATTGCGCAATCACTGCATTTGATCGCGAACTGACTTTTTTCCGAAGCATTATACGAACTTTCCGGACACCCCAATATGTTCATATTCATAAGGCTGTACTACATTATGAGGACGATTGTCAACGAGTCGGACATCCTGTAGTACCGCGGTCTTCTAGACCAAGTGTTTGGTGGTTTGCATGAAAATTAACCATGAAGTATTTGCAGTTCTCGTTTTAATTGAATCAAAGTAGTTAGTATTAGGTTGGTGGATAATGTATGTCACTTTTTTAAATTTAATTTTCCCGCGCTTTTGGCAATTTCCAATTCTAGAATATTCTAGAGCGTTCTCGGAAGTACCCCCTAAAGCTATATAAGAGCTGCCTCTTTTAGTTGAAAACAAATTATGGTCCCTATAACGATCAATTTCACGTCTTACTATTACGAATGGTTGCGCGGAGCCAACGCGAGTAAGACCACCGCGAACATCAACGAGGCATTCAAGGAGGAGGTGACTACTTATCGCACAGTACACGGATGGTTCAATAATAATCGCTTAAGGAAAGGAAGGAGACACAAATCTCGAGAATGGACACTCCACTGGTCGTGCAATCACTACCGATGATTCTGAATTACTCTGTTCCATAAGGGAGAAGCCGGAATCCAGCACCCATGACCTGGCGGCCACACTCGGGTGCAACCATAAGACAGTACTCGACCACCTCAAATCGCTCGGCTACCACAAAGTTCTATCGAGATGAGTTCATCACCAGCTTACCGATGGCCAGAGAATATCCCGTACGAGTATCTGCCAATCTCTTTTCCTTCGCTCCCACAGGAAGGAGTTTCTGGAAGACCTGGTGACTGGAGATAAGAGTTGGATCCTCTACAATAACAGTACCCATCACGCTGTCTGGATCCCCCGAGGAGAAGAGACGCCAACTCAACCGAAAGCCGACCTCCAGCCCAAGAAGATTCTTTTGTGCTGCTTCTGGAATGCGAAAGGGATGCTGTACTTTGACCTGCTCCCCCAAGGAAGGACAGTCAACTCCATACTCTACGGTACTCAAATGGAGAATCTGACCGCTGCCATGAGAGAAAAGCGTCGGATACGGACTACAGTATACCAGCTCCATGACAACGCTCGACCTCACACCGCAAAGTTGACTCAGTCCAAGCTTGCCGAACTGAACTGGGAAACCGTAACCCTCCCGCCCGATTCGCCTGACTTGGCACCCTCTGACTACCACTTGTTCCGTGCTTCTCCTACGCAAGAAAACCTTTGCTGACTTTGACAACCTGAAAACCGATGTCACCAACTTCTTCGAGTCCCAGCCCTATTCTTTCTGGGAGAAGGGCATCAATGACCTGCCCAATAGGTGGATCAATGTTGTTCAGTGCAATGGTGACTATATAGTTGATTGACTGTTGTGTGTTATTGAATGAGAAATAAAAATGTTGTGAAAAAAAAATGTGACATACATTATCCACCAACCTAATAGTTGCTCTATTCGGTGATTTTCTGAGACAAATTTTAAAGATCAGGAAGATAACAGGTGCAATAACGTTTGACAAACGTGAAATTTGTAAATCAATACTTTCAAAAGGTGCGAAGGAAAATGCTCCCTTAATGCCTTCCGTAAGTCATCGGCTCTATTTCCTCCTCTTTCACTCGTACGTAATGGAATCGACTGAACTCAACCACTCTACTCTATCGGCTCTCACCATTGCTCATCATTTATGTGGTATTTTCATGTCTTAGCATTTCAATTATGCTCAGAAATTTTTTCAGGTTTTGCTCTTTTCTTCTTAAATGTAATCGTTTGCTCTTTGATAATTTTCGAAAAGGATCGCCGTGGAAAATCTTACCGAAAGTATTTACTTTCACTTCAGGTAGCGAGTATTGGGATATGTTGCTTTCCTATTGAGTAAGTGTGTTCAGTTATTCTCTACTGCTGGGGACTTGGAGTTGAATGGATACTCCGCTGTCGTACACATTAATTATTTGTTTGGTAGTATCGTTGACATTCCTGCTGTTGGTGTATGTTCCGCAAAACGGATGTGTAAGCTGTATAGCTTGTATTCAACTTTCAGTCGATCTTCATATTTTGTTTCGGAGAAGTGTGCTGGTCGTATGCTGCGCGTGCAAATAATTGTAGAAAGGTGAGCAATTACATTCATGGATTTCTTAACATCGGTGTCAATCAGGTCGAATAAGTACCGTCGTAAGAAAACCAAAAAAATGTTCCGTTTTCGCAGAATACATTTTCACAATATATCAAGCTGATTCGAAAATAGAATAGTGATGTTTTTGTTCTCATCCGTCGGCTCTCATCCAAGCTAGTGAGCACTGGGTCGGATGAGAACCGCCTATCGTACAGTTCAGTAGCAATTAAAATGTCAAAAAAAACTATCAAAGCCACATGACGTCATAGTTCTCATCCGATCTAATGCCACATATTTCCTGCAGGCTATTCTCAATCCTACAGCCATTTTCTGTTTTCATGGATGGCGGAACCTTGCGTTTTTTAGCTTTATGCAGTTGTGGATCTTGTGTACAGTATACTGCGCGTGTGATGTCTTTGCAAATTTTCGATCCGGATCAAAGGTTTGTATAGCAAGCAGAAATCTTAACAGAGAAGATACGAAAAGAAAACACCGGATGAGACCCAAAAGTACCATTCACTGGTATTTTCACAGAATTATCTTTCTCTGAATTTAAAATACTGGAGAAGACTACTTTTTTGGTTCTATTTGGATGGGTTCCTATCCGGCATAGAACTTAAATTTGTTTTAGGATTTGCCACCTTCTATGAACTGCGCAAGATCGAAACCGTCCTTTATTTTCTATTTTTCAGCGACAGCGTAATGAAGTGGAATCCTGCGCTGATTTGTGAGCATTGGATATTTCTAAATAATTTGAAATTTTAAATCAACAACTACTTCAGTTGCTTTTTTCTCTGATTTTGCCGGATTGTTCGTTTGCCCTCGTATCTCATCTAATCTACGAAATCAGGAATGGAATGAAGAGTTCAAGTCCAACTACTAAAAAGTGAGCGAAATGTTTGAACGACACTTTTTTGAATTTTGCTATGCTCAGGTACCAAGCCCGTGCAGTTTCGCTGACCATGCAGGTTGTACAATCCATATTAATAAAGTTCATAAAATTTAATCATCGTGATCGGTTCTAATTCCCACTCTTTTTTATATATAAATTAATATAGATAATTTACAATATACTGTCAGGTCATTCTGCCAAGCGCCTTTATCGCCGTCCCTATTTCTCTGGAAATATTCTTGTATTTTCAAGTTGCTTGGCAATCCGAAACAGGTATTTTATGTTAAAATTGTGATCATGTCGAGGGGAGTTCATTTTCGTTATTCATATCACCCATCTTCTGAGAGATTGCATGAAACCGAACCACCCGCGGAACTAGGAGCCCCAACTTTCAGCAGCATCCTAGCCAAATTTATTTCAGAGTATATTGGGACGTGAAAATTTTTGGCGTTGGCCATTTTTCTGAGAACCGGCTTTTAGGGAATTTCCGGCTCTATTTCCGGCTCTGTCATATTTTAGCTCAAAGGTGAGTTAGAGAGCTGGTAAAGAGCTCAAAATGCGCGGAAAATTATTTTGAACAACTTTTCTGTTGGCAACGAAGCGCAATCTCCCAATCTTCTCTATGAAAATAATGAAAAATGGAAATTCGAAGAGAATAATAAATCGTACCGGCTCGGGGACCCCTCTTAACCACTTTTTGAGCTCAGATTCGAGTTCTACGATACTGATTTAGTTTAGTGCAACTCAGAGCTAAGGCCCAAACCCGTGGTGTTTTGAGTTATATGGCCGGAAATCTCATAAAGTACCGAAACCATCACATTCAGGTCGATAAATATACAAGTTTACAACGTCCATTTTCCACTATTTTGTGATTTTACAATGTTTAGAACTCATTTTCACATAATGGCGAAGAAACAACTTGCAAAACCCTTAATTCTGAAATTTCAATTTTTCATGACTCGAAAAATCGAAAAATTTCGACTTTTCTATATTTCATATTTTTGCACTAATTTCACGCCTATTTTGTCTCCTAAGTGTATCTGAAGGTGTTTCGATTAGAAATGAGGCTAACTACAGTACAGTAGTTTCAGGTCAGAATAGCAAATTATCGAATTTCGAAAATGAGCATCAGTTTAGGTCAACGCAACAGTTGAATTTTGACTGTAATTGACCCAATTATCTCCAGATACACTTACAGTAGCGCCCAAAAGTATTGAAACGATTTGAATTTTTCATATAACTTTTTCTACCGTTGACTTAGCAAGTTCGATGTTGGGGCGCTATATACCAAATCAATAGATGAATACGATGCGAGTATTGCGTCATCACGTGCCTCATAACTAATTGCGTAGTGATGACGCATTCGAATTTCACTTTTTTAAACAGGCTTTATTCTTACATAGATTTTTTCCTACTCGCCAAACTTTCTGTGGTTGGAGTCATGAACGAGGCCTACCCAGAAAAAAATGATGAGGTTGCTGCGCGACCGCACGTTTGCTGCAGCCTTGCTGCAAAAAGGGGGTCTGAAATTCAGATCTCGGCTTCTAGACCAGCTAGAGACTCGTTCAAAGCACCAGCATGATCCTCATCGCGATCCCAGGTGATCCTGTGAATATGGAAAGGATAATCCAAAATTTGCCCTCAGGGCATGGAAAATCACTTTTTCACATGACCACTTTTTGGATATTCATAACTACGTAGGAACTGTATATAAAAATCTGGTTTTTGCTTAGTCATATTCACTATGTTGTATATATATGGTTCCCTACTTTTTAGATTGTTTGAAAATCTTTCCTGCCTTCGGCGATCGTTTATCGGAGGAGCACCTTGGTCCTGATTGCATGACCCTTCGATAACAAGTTTGTGGGAGAGTTAAGGAAAACTTTTGTTATTGTGTGTACAAGTCCAACTTGTTCTGGGGAACTAATCCCCAACATTTTTAAATGTTTGAACAACTCTGGGCACAATTGGAGATAGAGCGCAGACGAAAATAGCGGGCCGGGGACTCGAAAGTGCATCCGAAAAACGATCGCCGAAGGCAGGAAAGATATATCAACCTCTGAAGGGGACGCGTTTCAGCAGATCTGTTTCCCCGCATACTTCCTATTCAAAATGTAAACTAGCGAACAATTGGCAATGCGTAATTATTGAACAGGTTGCATTTAGAGACGCACAAAACATGTTTGCTATCATTGGGAGTCGAACCCCCGACCACTGGATTCGAAGTGCAACGCTTAACACTCTCAACATTCGGTGCAGCCAGGCGCCTCATGCGCATTTTCACAGTTTTTCGCTTGAAAAAGCACCAAGACCGAATGGTAAAAATCTGAAAAAAATCATGGAGATGCAGAATTTAATTCTCTAAACGATGCAAAAGTTTGGTCTGTGTTTGTTTCGAACTAAAAACGTTACAGCAGAAAAACTGCTCAGAACGATTCAGTTGACCTACTTCAAAATTAGTCCGAATAGTCAAAGTAGGTCATAATTGAAGCCTACAGGCCAAATTTCAACCCTCATGAAGAAATTTGAAGCCATTTTCAGAACCTCGAAAGGCAAATTTCGAATCTCTGCAGCAAGCTGCTGCAGCCGCCGATCGAGATAGGCTGCAGATCGACCCGGAATCGGATTCAGAACGACAGATTACCCCAAGAATTGCCAAAACCTCAAAATCGACTTTTTCGAATATACCAAGATATTGGCGTTTTGTCCTGATTCTCTCGTGAGAGGCGTGATATGGGCGATAATTTTCGGAAATATGATATAGTGAAAAGTGAGAATGAGTGAGGCTCGCAGCATCGCATATATCTCGCTTTCTCCACAAATACGTTATGCCCCAGTTTTCTTTTTTCATATGCAATGCAATCGAAGAAGAAGAGAAGAACCATTCTAAGAACGAAATTTTTTAACTCTATCAGTTTTTTTTAATTATTTATCCCATCTCACAATCGATCTCTTGACCTTTATCAATAATAGCCGGATGTGTGTGACTTCGACAACATTCACGAATTCTAACCATGATAGTTCAATGATGTTGACGGGAGCCTCTTATTGTCGAGTTCTGTATTACTGAATTGCGGCTCTCTGCGTTATCTGCATTTCGGATTTCTTGTCCAGTAGCTCGAAGAAATGATAGTGCAACCGATCGAACGACTGATGCAATTCTCTTTCGATGAACCGGAGAATAAACTAAAAATTTTTGCGCATGGATAGTAGGGTTGCCGGTACGAATACGAATAGTCAGTATTCGCACCCTCTTCCCTCCCCCTCGCCTATCTTTCTCTCTCTATACGCTCGAGCGAGATCCTCTGCCAGGGGGCACGAATAGTTCGTTCTCATCGAACTATTCGCTCCCTCTCTCCCCTACTCTCTGTTCACCGACGAGGGAGCACATCGCACTCTGACCTTTCTACCTTTGCTCTTATTCCTCAACCCCCACCCAAACTAGAATTCATATATCACAGTTGATTATATTAGAGAAACATCACGAGAGAATCACCCATTTGAGGGGGTCCGTGGAGGTAAAAGCAAACGGCATCCTATCCTGACTTAAAGTTACCCAACAACCGTGCAAAATTTTTAAATTGGCGCCTGAACAATACCTTACCGCGAATTACATGAACATGCACTAAGTACCGTACTTTGAAAATGCGCGGTTTGTTTAAATATTGTTTAATCGATAATGTGGGCTTAATATTGAAGTTTTTGCTGTTGAAATATATATTTCTACAACCGGGCGAGAAGCGAGGATGAATTTGGCATAGAACCGGGCTTGTGAACGCTAATTACCGCACATAAATTCATGTTTCAAACCTAACATACAATTTTAGCTGAAAAATAATTTTGATAAATTTAAACGCTCTCGTAGTAGCACTTTTGAGAGAAGAATACACGAGATCCGAAACCATGGAACTACCAACGATATATCAAATCTAGTCGATGCACACTAAAAATAATTCCTACTCATCAAGGATGTGCTTAACGACGTGCAACCTTATAAATGCTTAAACTTGAGAAAAATCGAGGTTGTAAAAATCGATTTTTCAAACATTTTCGAACTCTGTTTTTTTTCGACAGAAACTGAATCAACTATCCAAGAAATAACTTCTATCGCTGATATTTCAGACTATAATGTTGATTGTGGTGAATTGGAGGGAATTCTTTCAGATTTTGTATCACATGATCACGATTAGTGCTGAAAATCGAGAAAAAAGCGTAAGATATTTGCATCGCCAATATTTTTCCTACACATATGAATGTTTCTTCTTTCATTTTATGCAATAAAAATCCATTGCAAGTTTCCTGCGTGATGGTGAAAACGATTATTTTCTGATTTTTATTTCGGTTTCCCGGACCTAACATTTCCAATTGTTGTTCTAGTGAATAATGTTCAACATAAAAGTTGCTTGAAATAATTTTCCGAACATTTTAAGCCCTCTGTCATCTTTCTAGCTCATCTGGGAGCTGAAATACACCATAGCCAGGTGCAAAACCGGAAAATTCCTAAAAGCCGGCTCTGAGATCAATAACCTATATTTTTCGAAATCATATGTCGTGGGTATTCTACCACCAAAGTTGAGTCGAGATCAGGCACTAAAAGTTTGGAATTGTTCCCGCATCCCTCCATTGGCTCGTGATACGTGTGATATACAACATAATATGACTAAGCAAAAACCAGACTTTTATATACAGTTCCTACGTGGTTATGAATCTCCAAAAAGTGGTCATGTGAAGAAGTAATTTTCCATGCCCTGAGGGCAAATTTTGGATTATGATTTCCATATTCACAGGATCACCTGGGATCGCGATGAGGATCATTTTGGTGCTTTGAACGAGTCTCTAGCTGGTCTAGAAGCCGAGATCTGAATTTCAGACCCCCTTATTGCAGCAAGGCTGCAGCAAACGTGCGGTCGCGCAGCAACCTCATAATTTTTTTCTGGGTAGGCCTCGTTCATGACTCCAACCACAGAAAGTTTGGCGAGTAGGAAAAAATCTATGTAAGAATAAAGCCTGTTTAAAAAAGTGAAATTCGAATGCGTCATCACTACGCAATTAGTTATGAGGCACGTGATGACGCAATACTCGCATCGTATTCATCTATTGATTTGGTATATAGCGCCTCAACATCGAACTTGCTAAGTCAACGGTAGGAAAAGTTATATGACAAATTCAAATCGTTTCAATACTTTTGGGCTCTACTGTAGATGACCAAATAGGAGCCAAATTAGAGCAAAAATATGAAATAGAGAAAAGTCGAAATTTTTCGATTTTTCGAGTCATGAAAAATCGAAATTTCAGAATTGAGTGTTTTGCAGGTTGTTTCTTCGCCATTATGTGAAAATGAGTTATAAACATTGCAAAATCACAAAATAATGGGAAAAGGTTGTAAACATGTATATTTATCGATCTCAATGTAATGGTTTCGGTACATATATGTTCGGTACATATACTCCCCGGCCATATAACTCAAAACACCATGGGTTTGGGTCTTAGATCTGAGTTGCACTAAACAAAATCAGTATCACCTGTGAGCTAAAATGTGACAGAGCCGGAAGCAGAGCCGGAAATTCCCTAAAAGCCGGTTCTCAGAAAAATGGCCAACGCCAAAAATTTTCACGTCCCCAATATACTCTGAAATAAATTTGGCTAGGATGCTGCTGAAAGTTAGGGCTCCTGGTTCCTCATGGCCCTGCAATCTCTCAGAAGACCCGTGATATTTGTAAAAGTGTTTCAGTCTCTCTTATCTCCGTTCTCTCCTTCAACGTGGTCAGTCTGCACGCTATTGCTCATTCCCTGACAATAATTGGTATGTGAAGACTGATTTAGAAAATCTTGTGACCATATCTGTACATCTCTACATATTTCGATTAAGAGACCCTCCACGAGAGAACGTAACAGTCCACGGATGGCCAAAAATTAGATATTGCCCATATTTTTTTTCTAAAGTGGGGGTCCCGAGTGCTGATCGCCGGCAGCAATGACTAAGGTCTGGGGTCGATTTTGAAAAAGTTTCTGGCACCCTCACTTTTGGGGTCGAAAAATCGACTTTCTCAAAATCGTCTGTGATATGAGTGACTATCTGAGAGAACTGAGCAATTTCACCTATAGTCTGTACAGCGAAAAATAAAGTGCTGATTTCAAGATGTCCCTAGGGGTAACTTTTCGCGTAGAGTTCGAAAATCGACCTTAGAAAGCTGTATCTCTGACCCCTCATTTCCGGTGTCGCGCTGTAGCTGGGTGGTCGGTTTTTGTATCTTTTGAACGGACCATCCCAACCCGATGAATATATCGTAATTATGAAAGATCTCGACGAGATAAGCATTTTTGCTGTTGGAAGTGTGGCTCTAGCTCATCTGCGAAAAAAGTTAAGGCCGTTTCAAATATAATTTTTGCCGTCTTTTTGCCGTCATGAAAAATTTTTTGGGAGGTGACATTTTTTCATCATGCGCATTAGAATCGTCATGAAAAAGTACCCCTAGGGACAACTTTTCTCAAAAAAATTCATTCCACGGCGATGTTTCCTGAGGCTCGCAATATGCCGCAGTACAGATTCTCCGAAAATTAAAATCAACAACGTTCAACAGAAAAACACCACATTCGCTCTCATTGAGTGTCATTGATGTTAATAGCTTATATTAAATATATTTTGAACATTTTTAGCATCTGAAATCGTATCTAAGTGGACATCAACTTGATTGACGGTGGATCAATTTGATTTTACCCTGTTGTACACGTTTTGCCTTTGTTTTGGCAACGATATCTCAACAATCAAAGGTACTGCAGGTAACATTTATTAAATAAAATGCTTATATGATATTATAATTAATACTATTTTGTTTCAGAACCATTCGTGTACATTTCAAGTAAATAGTTGTGCGTAATTTACACATTCCGGGTTCCTGCCGCATCAATTCCTGCTCGAAGCAAGCTCAAACTTAATTTTTAAGCGCTCTAATGTAAAAATTCGGATTCTACGAGTGAAAATCCAACAGCAAAAATGCTTATCTCGTCGAGATCTTTCAGAATTACGATATATTCATGGGGTTGGGATGATCCGTTCAAAAGATACAAAAACCGACCACCCAGCTACAGCGCGACACCGGAAATGAGGGGTCAGAGATACGGCTTTCTAAGGTCGATTTTCGAACTCTACGCGAAAAGTTACCCCTAGGGACTTCTCAAAATCAGCACCTTATTTTTCGCTGTACGGCACAAGGTTAGTTCTCTCAGATAGTCACTCATATAGATTTTCTGGTGTATTTTCACGAGTAGAATCCGAATTTCCATATTTGAATGCGAGAAAATGAAAACGAAGCAACTTATCGCCGAAAAACCTAAAAATTTCGATCCGAAATGGCACATAAACTGCCATAACTCGATTTCAAAAAATATGAATTTGGGTGATTGGCATTTTTGGAATCTACTAGTGGTACTACACCTACTTTATTTTTTAGAAAATTTTAAAAATGGGTATATGTTGACTTTTTCGAACCTGAACTTGGAAATTTCGAGCAAAATTCTGAGATTTGCGATTTTCAAATTCTCACATACGGAACCTACGTGGCCCTAACTACCTAAATACTGTACATATTGATTAACTCAACTTCTCTAAGCAATTTGAAGCATACTGCCACTTGGGGGACCTCGAAAAGACGAAATGTCGAAATTCGATTTTTTTTTACAATTTGACGAGAGTTGGATTTTCTCTCGCTATTATATCCACCTCAAATCCATTCCAGTGCAGTGTAAAATTACTATTGTAAGTAATTCTTACCACTGAAACCTATTGCAGTCGAATCTGAGATCTTATGGGTAATTAACTACCACAAAATGTCACATTTTTTACCAAAATTCTAGCATTTCCGAGTTTTTCCCAATTCTATGAAGTTTTCGTGAGTTTTTATTATCTAATTCGGATTCAGCACGCTTAAATATACTAGGAATCGCCAATGGATCCGTGACCTGTACAGTAATTTCAACCGGGCAAATCATAATTGCTTGCGAAGATTGCAAGATCGATTTGATATATATGTGCGCCATTGAAGATCAAGTACACCCCTAAATAACGTGTTGCTTGGCCATAGAGACTGTTTCGAAAGTGAATGAAGCGACATTTATTTTGAAAGTGTTGTTTATGCGCGGGAACACGTCATCATTTCGCGAGAGGGACAATTGCTTTCGAAAATAATGACGCTCCGTTTCATGCCAGTGGTGAAGAGAGCTCTTATCTGGCTAATGTGCTGGCTAATTATGATTCTAACGATAGAACGTATGTATAAGAAAAATGAGAGAAACATTTTTCGAACCTACATACTTGTGTTTGATGATTTCCTTTCTTGACAAATTAACATGTTCGATTGGAAGAACAAGTTCAGGCAATTAAATGAAAACATAAAACATAAACTGAACAATTGATTAACCAAATTTCGTTATCTCCATTACGTTGAATTCATCGAATTCGTCTTCAATTATTTCAAGTTTGAATTCCCCAATCTGTGTATCGATTTCTTCCTCGTCGGTTCGCAGTTTCACCTTAACTTTACCATCTATGTGGTGCAAAATCTGAAAAAAAGTATATAACAGTATATCAAATTGTACTGCATAATTGTCTTTTTTTGAAAATAACGGATCGAACTTCGGCACATAGTTTTTTTCTTTCCTCTGGCATTTGGAATGAATATATTTCCGTCAGAAAAGAAAATGGAGGAATAACCATGCGTTACAGTCATAGCTGCCCACACCGCCGGTAAACCCATGTAGGGATACGTCGATTTTTCTGACGGACAAAATTTTGTCCGTCAGAAAAATCGACGTATAGGGGTCATGGTCGATAATGATGAGGTAGGTCATGGTGCAATCAAGCCTAACTACCGTACCAACTTACACTATGGGTCTACAGTAATCCAAATTACAGTAACCTGATTACCGTAACCTCGGTTCCGTGGAGCAACTTTAGTTCCTTGGGACAAACTTTTTACAAAAATCATCAATCAATATTATTGATGTTCTACAGTAACCTACCGTAACCCTCACTACCGTATACACATTTTGGAATCACGAACTGACTTTTTTCTTGAAAGTTGTGGTAAAAATCGGGTTTTTACTCCATGTTGAGGAGCTCTTTGAGCAAACTTTTGTTATTATATTTTTGTCTCAAAACCATGGTCGAGTGGTTAAGGAGCTTGCCTTGGAAACCGAAGGTAGGTGGCTCGAGTCCTGCTATTGGAAAACATCTTTGCCAGGCTACGGAAAGTTTGCATAAGATATGTGGAGTTACCATATCCGCTTCTAGCGTACCCCCGGTCCGGTGAGTCAACCCAAGTTCGCTGGGTCACATACATGACTTCATATCTTAAAATCATTGAAATCATGCTAGCAATAATCTGTGCCATATTCTCTACATTACTGCTGATTAAGAGACTTTTTTTCGGTAATATTCGAGGGTTCGTCTATCGTGGGCAGACGTCATCACCGATCGTGACGCCGATTTATTTTCTGGATTCCATGGTCCCTATTCACTAAATGGAGTACTATATTGATCATGCTCTTGAAACATATAAATTCCGGGTCAGCAAAATGTCCATTCTCCAAATTCAGCAAAATCCGGATTTTTTTTTCGAAATTGCGAAATCTATTTGCGATCAAATTATTGGACCGAAAAACAATGATATTTTGTTGGCAATGTTATTATGCCAATAATCTATAATAACTTCAGGCCTCGGTCTGAATATTGAATTTTCATTTCCGAAGCAACCGTTCTTCCATATTTGAGCATCAAAAATCGGGGCATCGACACATTCGTGGAGGTCTCTACCACCAATTCTCATTCAAGGCTATGCATACTATACAATTTGTGCGGCCAACACGTGTAATGATTTCGAGCTGATGAGTTAGCAGCAGAGAAATTTATGATTTCAGTGGCGAATGTCATGATTTTTGAAACATGAAAAAACATTTGTAACGCTATGGAAACTACTGAAATATGCTCTACAAGACCGCTTATGGTTTTTGTTGTCGATTTGGAAGTGTATCACTAGTAAACTGTGACCTTCGGAAGTATTTTATTATCTCACTGGACTTTCAGAAGGTATTGAATTGTTTAGCAATTCGTGCTGAATATACGTACTAAAGAATAAGTATTCATCAAATTGTTTGATGATAGGTTCACAGATCAATCAAAAGGATAACTAAAACTTCAATAAAAAGATTGTTTCAGAATTTCCTGATTTCTTGGTTCCTCTTGCTAATCTAGTGGAGACTATTGACATCTGCGGATGGCATGGATCGCTGAAATCCGTTCCTTTCTTGGCCATTAAAGAAATTTTCGAAAGGAAATGCAAATTTCTGAAAATTCACGGTCCTGCAACAGCGATATCACTCCGTGAAGCTGAAAAACTAGCTCATGTAAGGATAAAAAATAGGGTTGGCAAAAATAGTCTGAACAGACCGGTTCATCGCGCGCAATGAGTCCGGAATGAGTGGTAATGGAAAATGCTCTCGCTTTCTGGGACTCTGAGAGTCCCAAAATAAAAATATGCGCCCAACTTTCAACTCTCAGAGTCTCGGGCTCTCATAGTCCCAATCATTCGGACAATCAGAGTATGAGACTCGGTGTCGAACTATTTTTGCCAACCCTAATGAAGAATATATATTTTACTTGATCTGCATTTTAGATGTTTCACAATCTCGATAGAAAGGTGTCTCTGATAATGCGTACTGAGGAGCAAGAAGATAGGGAAATTCAAATCGGAGAATACCAAGTTACCATCGAAGATAACAGCCAGTTTGAAATGCCCAGTGAGATGACAATCTCACATATAGATTTATGCGATTATCTAATTGTGCATTTTTTGTAAATAAAAATGTCATTATCTGTGAGGATACATCGCGACCATACCATACGATTGTATTTGTCTACTGTATTCATTTTACTCATCGACTTTCGTGCTTATAAATACAATTTCTCAACAATAAATACTTATATATAAACGATCACAGAGTATTAAACAAGTGGGTCATCAAATGGCTTCAATTCCCCGATACTGTGTAGTGGAAATTACAAAAATAACTGAATTCAATTTTTGAATAATTATCTAATAATCGCAAAGTTATTGTGAAGAGGAGACGAATCCCCTCTTAATCATCGATTATCTGTGAATTTTATTAAGTAATAATCTCAATTTATATAATGGTTTTCAATAACCACTACAGTGTTTCGGATTTAATCGTTCCGCTCGTATTAGCAGTACACATACTTAATTTACTGTCTAGTAGGCCGTACTAGTATATTCTTTGTTTTCGAAATATTTTAGGCGGTTGTTTCTTCTTGCTTGTTTTTCCCGTAATTGATTGTTGTTTTTGCCTTTGTTTTCATATAAATCCTTCGATTAATTAATTGCATCGTCTTGAATACTGAAACAGTTTGGAGCCGTAGATTTATCTTGACTCTGTCTTTATTCCTTGTTCCGTCTTGTTCAAATCGGACTGCTGTGTGATCTGTCCGTCGGAGCACCCCTGTGTACCGTGCTTCGTTATTTCCTACCGGTGTGTTGCTACTGTGTGTGGCGGCTAGATCCGAGACCTGAATTTTAATTGCGTTGGGTCCGCCGAAGGCTATCGTCAATTATTTTTCTGCAGCTCGGGTCGCCGGGTATCAAGCAGCATCGAGGAAGGTTCACTCGGGAGAGCTTCGGGAGTCACGCTTCTCTCAAGTCCAGGAGGATCAGCCGATCGCGAACGGTTGGTTCAATTTGACGAAATTGTCACGGCATACTTAGTGTGACGTGTCGATTAATTGAGAGCTTGGGTGGAAGCCGGGTAGTATTCTGAGTGATCCGGAAGTCGTATTATGTTTAATTGTACACGTGAATTATCATTGCACACGAAAAAGAATAAAATGTTTTTCTTCTCAAATGTTTTTCGGTTTAATCATTATATCATGCTCTCAAATATAATGTGTAATGAATATATCCATTCCTTGTACGAAATGTGTTTTTTGAAAACCACTTTTTGAAAATGTTTGGGCGGCAGAACTCGGTGGGAAAGACGCGGTCAGATTCATGCTGAGAGACATTGCATGAATTGCTTGCTCTCTTGTTTTGCCATTTACTATCATCTTCCTCACTAGAGTGAGAAGACTGCGTTGAGCATTGTTTATGGCACATCTGAACGATTGAAAACATATTTACGCATAGCCCTGCAATTTGGCACTTATTATTAATGTATTAGTTTTAATTATTTTTTCTGTGACTATTAGTGGTGTAATTACTGTTTTTAAAGAAATTTACACGCATTTTTTCAAAATATTTAACCATTTAACAATCATGATGGTCCAACGTTTCTGTCCTAATCTCAGTTCTTTGCAATACATTTCTCGGAATTTGCAGGCGATGAGAGAACTTCAGTGTTTGCCAAATGCTAAAGAAAATAGTTCAAAGGTGGGATATTTTTTTCTTAGTATTTCGTGAGAGATTCGAACGTACAAATCATAATACAAAAGTAATTATTTCTATCTCGCCGCGCTTTCGATTTTATGTAAAATATGTATGTGCTATATATTTAGGACCTACTGCACATTTTCATGGATTTTTCCTTTGCTCATCATAGAAATGAATTGATTCAAACGGTAAACCACTGGACAGAATTAGCGAAAGATCCGAAGAATCGAATGGTTGCTACTTCTTTCCGGGTTAAAATGGATCAAGTAAGTAGATAATATGACATACAAATACGCGTATCGCCACTTTATTATTTTACAAAAGTATAATTGTATTATGTATTGTAAAATCATGACACATCAGAGCAATCGAGATATCGAGCTCGCAATTACTTTCGAAGACCGGAATGACGCGCTCGTTTGGGAACTGTATTCAATTTCTGCTATAAATAAGATGAAGATTTCGGTTTCGTCGATTGAATCATATCTCAATGTATGTTTGAATTAAGCGAAAACATTTCTCGGGTATGATCTTGGCAAATGCACATGGTAATTGTATATTTCCATCACATTATCAATGTCTCAATCTGTCCTATCTATTTTCATTGCGTTCAGCGTGCAACCCTCACATCATCTAATAATCGAGTGGAAGAAGTATTCGGACTACTAAGCCCTCTTGCTGGACGAACATGTTTCAAAAAAACGGAATTTGGTGAAATAAATATCACCATAAAGGAAAAATGTTTAGCATTTCTGAATTACTCCAATCAACATTTGGATGTGAGTTATTATATTTATTGTATTAGAAGTAGCATGGAAATTATATTTTGTAATACCATGGCATGCGGAACTTTCTGGGTGTATACGGATGATACATTACAGCCTCATTATCAGCTTATATTGGAGATTCATGCTATTAAATGGTATATAGACTATCATACAATCAAAGAAAACAAGTCGGTTGATCGTTGGGAAACCCTAAAGAAGGACGTGTGCTCGCATCTCAGGATTGAGAAACTCGAGATTTCCCCGACGATTGTTCTTTACCATAAACTGTGTAAAATGCAACGCTGAAAACCTCAGGATGACGGAAAGAAAATCGTAATCACCATTCTATGTTCGTCACGCGTCAATTTGAGGATTTGGAGAACCTGTTTAAGAGCTGTTATTGCTAGGGACCACAACGTGGATTGCCCAATTGACGCAGTTAACGGCAAACATTGCGCAAAATGTCCGTGAGGAACCTATTAAGATGATACTTTTGACCGTTTGTCGATATCTCAACTCTAACTCATGCTATGGCTCGAACAGTGTTCTCGAGTAGTTCAACGGGTGACCGTCTAAAGGTGCATGTGGGCGGAGCCTATTCCGATGCCTAGTAATCAAGTATCGTCAGAGGAACGACTCTAGCACCTGTCCTCATGGTGTAGCGGTGAAGCTCATTGGCCTTGTGTCTCGGGACCGTGTGTTCGTTCCCCGTCTCATGAAAGACTTTTGCAGATAGCAGAGATAAACAGCGGAAGTCGAATTCCAATAAATACGCGTACTGTCCGATAGTTATTTGCAAACGACTATTCGAACTTAAATCTATTTTATATTTTATTTGTTCTGAAGTGGTGATAAAAATCAGGGGAACCTTGCTGGACTTAGGCGAAAGACGAATATTCATCGGAAGTACAAAAATTGGAGAATGCATGACCTTCCAATCGATTTTTTGTATATTAAAACAAAACAGATCATGATCGCCATTTCGTGGATTGTAAAGACTGATGAGACCTACAGAAAAATGGCTTGCACTAATAATTTGGTTACGAATTCGCTTTGTCGTTTGGAGTGCCAGATTTTGGGGCACTCTTTCTCCCTCAAAGTGGGCGGAGCTTGCGGTCTCTAGTTATTGCTCTGCTCGGAATTCTGAATATCACCTTAAAAACAACTATATATGCTGTAAATTTGTATTCTTATTTGTTTATTGTATTTTTTCCTTCAGAATTTCTCAATTACTGTAAGCAAAGATGATATAGAGAAGGTTCTAAGGTGCATGCAACCTCTCTTTAAAGAAGGACTGTCAGCAAAGTTTAAATTTTGACGTTGTCATAACCATGACCGACCTTTGTACAACCATAAGAGATTCTGAAAATTTCAAATGCATATCTCTATTTTGAACCGAGTTATCATTAGTTGGCAGAATGACAAGGAGGGCTTGAAGGGAAGGGACGGGCGGGAATTCAAATATCTAGAAGATTTTTCAAAAACTGGAACCCGCGACCTTCCGATTACGCGGCGACTGCTTTACCACTGAGCTATGCGATTGACCTTTGCCTATCCTCTTAGCTCGCGCTATGATCGTTGGATGAATGTCTAGGTAATGGTTATGACAGCGTCAAAAATTTAACTTTGCTGACACTCCTTCTTTAAAAGAACGCTTTTCGAAAGGCTAGACCTTTCTTCCACTCCGCTTAAATTATTGGACAGTTTGTCAGAGCATTTCGGTGTTATTGAACGGCTCATTCTTTATTCAGAGCAACCGTCAAACGCGGAATTGTAAGTTGGGAAAGATGTGCAGAATGCAATTTTAAGAAAACAACAGTTTAAAATTTACCGTCATTATAGCGATACTTGGCTGGGATTTGTAAGAATTGTTCAGCCTTCATCAATATGTTATTATCGCAAAGGCTTTGCAAATGGTGAAATGTTTAATATTTGTTAATGAAATAAGGGTTCAATGCAAACTGATGGGACGCGAGTTAGGTATGGGAATGAGCTGTACCTACGGTTCACTTCAAATTGAAACGTACTGATTTGCAGAATTAATGTATTTTCTACCTCGTTTGGCGAACATCGTTGAGAAAATAACAGTCTGCGAGTTTAGCGATCCAATAAAGCCGTCGTCCTTTGCTCTAGTCAAAGAGATTCTCAGTAGAAGATGCAAATTGCTCGACATATATAGTGATTGTACCATCATTTCACTGCAAGAGGCCGAACAAATGATTGAGGTGAGTGTTTTTTTGTTTACGTCTGTGTCTTTTCTTTTTGACCGTGCATGATATCGAAGATTTGAAAAAAAATTGCAAATGATATTATAATATAAAGATTATTAAATTATAAGATGTCTCAGAAAGATTTTCTCCCTACTGATCCTTTTTGCAGATTTTACACCACAATGGGAAACGAGTAATGCTAAAATTGAGAACTGACGAACAACCGACTGATAAGCAAATCGGAAAATACAAACTCAAAATTACAGAAAACGATTACGAAAGACATGCTGCAATGGTGATCTCCCACATGGAATATCATAAATGAATTTATTTCAGATCTTTCATTATAAATCTCGTTCCTTGTTACATTATCAACCTTTTTGACGTGAGATATAAAGAAAATGCGTAAAAGAAGGACGTTTTTCTTCGAACGATAAATGTGCAAATTTCGCGTCCTCTAAAACTCCCTTGCGTTCTCGTTCACGATTTATCTGGGTCAAGAAAAGCGGTCTTCTGCTTCCACCAGTCAGAATCTGCATCACTTGATACTCGGATATTTTCCAAATATCCGAGTATCAAGTGATCGTTCACGAGCTCGATTCTTCGCCGTGATAAATTCCCTCTCTATTTATCTGGAGTAGGTAATTTGGTAGTGTCCTCGGTCAAGAAAGCCAACGTTCTCTGGAAGCACAAGGAGCATACAAAGATGCCCAGTCCTACCTCACCAGACTACCCCATCTATTGGGGTGTCCGGAAAGTTCGTATAATGCTTCGGAAAAAAGTCAGTTCGCGATCAAATGCAGTGATTGCGCAATCTGTTTGTCAACAATGTATTGCATCATTCTTACGTTGAGTAGTGAGAGGATTTAATCAGTCTCCTAGTTGCTACATTGATTCTTGTGACGGACTCCCATCTCTACCTCCGAGCAGTTTTACTTCATTACTACCGTCTTGGCCGATCCGTGAAGGAGGCCCAATCTGCCCTGGCCCAGTCGGATGGAGCTGACGCCCCCTCCATACCCTTCTGCTATAAGTGGTTCTCCCGCTTCAAGAAAGGGGAGTTTGGTCTCGATGATCAACCCCGATCTGGACGCCCTCCCTCCCTCGATCAGCCTCTCGTTCTCCGCACACTGAAGCGCAAGCCCAAGGCCAGTGTGCGTGAGTTGAAGAAGGATACTGGTACTCCCAGATCAACGGTGTCCGATATCCTCCATCGATCTGGGAAGAAGCCGAAACTCCCACAAGTGATTCCCCATGACCTCTCCCCCGAACAGCTGATAAATCGTGTTCAAGTCTGTCGGGAATTACTCCATCGTAGATCCAATCTTCGATGGGTCAATTCCATCATCGCTACAGATGAGAAGTGGATCACGCACGATAACCCTGTGAGGAGACTGCAATGGGTGGATGCAGATGAGAAGCCCACGCCCGTCCCGAAGAAGGAAGAGCACGGAAAGAAGGAACTCCTCTGCTTCTTCTTCTCAGTGCTCGGTCCCATCTACTGGGAGATCCTAGCCCCTGGCACCAGCATCAATGCCGACCTCTTCTCTGAACAACTGGAAGATGTCGCGATCAGAGTCCCTCCCAGACTCCTGAACCAGGGCAAAATTCTTCTTCTGATGGACAATGCTCGCCCACATCGAGCGAAGATGACCCAGAAGAAAATGGACGAGCTGAAGATCGAGAGGATTCCCCATCCATCGTATTCCATGCGACTACCACTGCTTCCGCTCTCTCTCTGACTTCTGCAAAGGAAAGAAGTTCAAGAATCGAGATGAAGTTGTGAGGGCTTTCGTGAACTGGGCGGTCTCGAAGAAGCCCGCATTCTGGAAGAGAGGAATCGAGACCCTGCCCAATCGCTGGAGGGAGGTAGTGAGAAAGAAGGGGGCATACATTGGTCACTGAGAATTGTAAAGCATTGAATACAAAAGAAAAACAAAAAATTATACGAACCTTCCGGACACCCCAATAGAATTGTCGTCTCGAGACGACTGAAAGCTGGCTTGACTTGGAATCACCGTTCCCCTGATCATCTGACATTGTAAGTCTTTCCAGTTTCGTTATCAGCAAGACAGTAGGGAACAACCAACGATCTAGGCCAAATAAAATTGATGCGAGTTCCATTACACATTGACATGCAATCTACTGACGAAAGTTGAGAGTACGGGTGAGGTATAATCTTCAATTGATTTCAAAGATCAAAGATCAAAGATTCTAAATGCGAGAGGAGGGCACGACAGCTGGTTCATCTGCTGTTGCTGCGCGACAATCATCTGCTGCTGCTGCAGCTGTAATTCATGTGCTATTGTTTTGGCACGTTGCCAGTCAGCAGCTTGGCAACTTGGCAAATTGCCAACCAGCATGTTCACGGTAGGTTCCCAAAGTGTAAAAAATACTTCTGTGAAAGTCCTACAAAATTGTCCATGTTTTGGTTCTCATCCTGTGTAGTGCCGTTTTTGCGCTCAATTTCACCACCTTTTACCGACTTTTAAAGGAAACTACCTAGTATCATAACGCGTTAGTAGATATAGCTAGAGACCACAGGCCACGCCCACTTTCCGGAATACCGAATCGCTCGAAAATCCGCAAGAGGTCCGACAAATAGAATACTCAACCAAATTATACAAAAAAAATAATTTATGTGATCTCTACTATGATCTCTACTATAGATGGCCCGAGGAGCGTGATGATCCAGTTCCCGCAAGTAGGTCAAAATTCAAATTGCAATTTTCAAATTGAATTTTAAGGCATTTATTATGTACGAATCAAGAGGCTCCTTTGATATGTCATAGCTGGGAATATTCCTGTTACCATAAAGCCAAGCATTTTCAAAAATATTAATTATTTTAATTGTCGGAACTCGTGGAAAAAAATAATCAAAAATATAATATCCTGAGGAAGTTGGAGTATGTATTCGACAGTAGTCACTGAAACAAACATCGGAACATTTTATTCGCGGATCGATACCGCCCGGTTTTGACTTCAAAGTTGTGCTTTTCTGTTGTTGTTTTTTGCATTTTTGTCGTTTAGATAGGTCACTGATATGGCTATCTCACGTTCCAACGTTAGTATGTCGATATATGCTTGCCGTGCGTGTCTAATCTGTCAATTACATGCGATCCAACCCATGAGTGATGGAATCCTCGACGTGGATTTCACCTACAGAAGGCTGCTACTCGCTCAAGAAGGGACGAACTCGCAGAAGGAAATAGTGGAAGGAGTGCAGAGAACAATAGGATTGAATCTTTGTAAAGGTTTGATTTTTGATAAAGCGTTTTTATTCTTTCTAAGTGTTCGTTGTTCGATACACACACAACAGACAGGTCGGATTGAACAAAAATTGATTTGCTGTTTGGTGATATAACCAGGGAGTAGCTTTGATTGTGGATGAAGCTTTCCCGTTCATGTTTAGTCTTAACAATAAGGAAGAATTTTAATATTTTAGGAAACATAGTGGGGGGTTTGATTCATTTCTTTTATTATTCGTTGATAGTTGCAAATATAGGCTTATTCCTCACCATGTTTAGTATTCGAAGGGGGGTTACGTTGTTCTACGTTGCGTTCAACTCATTCCGACGTTTCCTCGAACTTCCTTCCGCTCCTCTTATTAGTTGTCGTGAATGTGGTTTTCAGATTATCTGATGCATCTTGATAATAACACGTCCATTGCTAGGAGATTGATAGATATGTGAAATTTATTTATTTGGGGAGCTGTTAGGTAGGCTTTCTTTCCAGATGCTTTCGATCGCTGCAGGACTTTTCTTTCTCGAGAGTTGAGAAAAGCTGATGGGCAGATGAAGAAGTTTCGTAGGCGGCCCAACAAATCAGATGAGTGTGTTTTCCTCAACTCGTACATCGGTCTAGCGAAGTATCTCGGTATTACCATGGCACTCCCGCCCCTCCAGTTTCCTCCCCCGATCGTACCCATCATTCCGAAACCCCCAGTGCTCCCCAAGCGTACGGTAGTTAGATGCGAGAATTGCCACAGGCTATCGCGAAAGATATACAATGGCTCTCGTCGATACGTCACGGCACAGAATCAACTGGCTCGTAAACAGTGTAAACAGTGTTCGAATAGTCAGTCTAAGTCAGCATCGGAAGCACTTCTGCGTGCTCAGCTGGCAAAGGCGACTGCTTCGAATAAAGCGCTCTCTAGGAGGAATGCGAAGATGACCCACACAGCGCATCAGTTGACGAAGAGGAAGATTGAACTCGAACAGAGAGTCCGTTTCTTGGAAAATTCTTCAACAGAATCACCTGAGAAACTTGCTGAATTCAGTTCCAGAAAGGTCAATCTGTTCGTGGGCAATTCTTTCACTCCGGATACTGTAGCCGCAGTCATCGAGTTACAGGACTGTGGGGTGTCGGATGAGAGGGTAGGTAAGGCGATCGAGATTGTGGCGAAACTGGTGAAAGTGGAGGTGGACAGAGTTCCCAGTGCGAGTACTGCTAGAAACATAGGCATTTCGAGTCTAACTGTAGCCAAGTGGCACGCGTCGGAGAGATTGGAAAAGGCCATCGCAGACGGAGATCCGATATGTCTCAAGTCTGACGAAACCAATAAGATGGGAGCCAAGTACCAGCTCTTCGGCGCGGCGCTACCGAAAGAGGGTGGCGGGCAGGAGGTGTTGTTGTTTGCTCTGTCGCAGGTGCCTGACAAGTCGGCACAGACCTGCTTTGACAATCTCAAACATCGTCTAGGCGGTCTGGGTCGACTTGGAAGAGGAAATTTCCTCGATCAGTTCACTGATCGATTCCTCGCAGCCACCACCTGCTCTATGTCAGATCGAGCAGCAACCCAGCTGAAGTTCAATGGTTACATCGCCGAGTACAGACAGCAAATTCTGCCCAAAATCCTCTCTGACTGGGACTCGATGACTGATGGGGAGAGGGAGAGCGCAGCCGAGTTCCACTCCTTTTATTGCCAATTGCACACAATTGCAAATCTGACTAACGTGGTACTCGAGGTGCTGGCTGAGCACGAGAGAATCGTAACTGGCAATCAGGTCTCTCCCCTCTCTCCCACTGTCTTCGTAGCGATCAAGGAGGCGGCTTGGCTTTTCGGTGATCGATCGTCTGCCTTACATGGATGTGCTGTAGAGTACAAGGCGTGGTTGGGGTCTACTCTCGAGCATTCCTCTTTTCCCTCCGTCCTCGGCCATCGATTTAATGTAGTCTTTCTCCTGGCTTCGAGAATCTTCTCTCAGAGGGAAAGTTTGATTGGATTCATTGATGCATGTGGAGGGTCGAAGCCAGAGTTGGTAAAACTTGGCGAGCTGCTCCGATCCCCTCTAGTCGTCGAGCACCTCCAGGTGTTGGGTCTCGTCGACCAGCTGATCACAGGTCCCCTCTGGAGACTGGCTGAGGGTCTAGCACACGTGCTGGACATTCGTTTCCATGCCAATCTCCTCCTCTCGTGGGTAAGTCACTGCAAGGAGAACCCGATGGCTTTCTTTTCTGGCGTTTCCCCCGTCCCATCGTTGCATTCAATTGCTGGAGGGGAGGAGGATATGCTGGAGAGACTGCTATCGGAGTCTCCCTCTGAGTCTTCTCTGGAAGCTACCGTATTATTGATGGATTCGTGTAAGAGATACTTCAGTCATCTCTTTCAAGATTTCATCGGTGATGGGAAGTATGCCGGAGTAGTATCAGAGGAGGCAGTGGAGAGGACTCGATGTGCCCCTGGGACGAACAGGTACATCGAGAGTGGGTTCGCCCTGGTGGACAGATTGCACACTCTCGCTCCTAATAAATGTGCCCCTCGGAGAGAAGCACGATTGATGATCTCCAAGAATCATACGATGGAGTGGCTGAGAATGAAGTCACCTGAGGAGAGAAGGGAGATTCTTGCAGCTGCTAGGGCATCGATAGGAGAGATTAGGGCTGAGAATGTAGAGAGCAAGAAAAGACTGGCAGAGGCCATTCTGGCGAGAGCGCACGCGAGAGAGAAGGAGAGAGCACTCAAGAAGGCCGCACTTTGTCAGAAGAGAATCAGGGCAGTGAAGGGTGTGGCAGCCACTGGCATTGTCACGGACACTGCCGGAATCTCCTCCCTCCTCAATTCCATTCCAGTTACTTCGAGAGTGAAGGCCCTTGTGGCTCAGATTCGATTCAGGGAGAGAGCTTTGCAGCAGGAGGCTCCAGAGGAGAGAATCTACGTGCTGAGCAGTCAGGTATTTACATCAAATCAGTTAAACCTGTCTCCCATGATCTCTCATTAATATTTTCCTGCTTTAAGGGCAACCCTCTATCCGAGCAGGAGCTTCGCAGACGTCTGACAGTATTGATAGAGGACGACAATCAGGGTAAGTTTGTTTAGTTGGATTCAATTGTTTAGCATGGGCTGCAGTAGCCGACGAGAAAGATTCATATTTCTTCTGTTCCATATTTTCAGATGTAAATATTGGGAAAAAATAGTTTCTCTTTTCGGTTGACTAGCAGATTTAATTAATGGTATTGCATTAATTCCTTCAGGAGCCCTCCTCACTCGTTCAATGTCCTCTTCTCTCGTCGGATGCTCCATCAAGCGATGGATCGAAGATGAAGCAGAAACCGGAGTTGTGAGGAAAGTGGAGAGGAAGGGCGCCATCCCTCTTGTCACCGTTGTATTCCCATCAGGTACCCTCTCATTCCCACTCGACGAGTTCGAAACCGAGTTAGACGAAGGGTGCTTAGAATTGCTCGAAGATATCCTCTAGATGATCCCCCCCCTTCATTCTTCGTATCTTTAGATTTCCTTCCCCATATTGAGTTCAAAGATGTTTTACCTGTTTCTTTTTCACTTTTCTGATTCATTAGCCAGAGTAGATCAAACAGAGGATTTAATATTTATGTTCTCGATCTCGATCTTTCCATATTATTCGTATCAAGGTGATAAGGTCACTTTTCCTCTACAAGTGACCCGTGATTGAGGCCCACGGGCGCAGTTGTTTTGGAAATGTGATCTTTGATCCTTACGTACCTTATCATCCAGAATGGTAATTACCAGATCTGTCACATATTTTCACTCCTCACGTTGATCTACTCTGGTCCTAGTTTCTGTTTCTTACATTTTGTTCTCTTGCAGGACTACTTTGATCTTTGATCTTTCTTGATCTTTAATCTTTGATCTTTGTGTATATTATTCAAATTATGTCAGAGTAATTATCTGTAGTTATCCTAGTAATGTCATTCGATTATTTCATTATCCCTCTTTCCCTTCTCCAGTGATTTTCTCAGATCGATTCACTTCTACAATGATCTTCTTAGATCAATTACGTGTTCAGTTACCGTATTCTTTGTTCCTCGGAATATGTTGCATTTGTTTATTCGGTTTGCTCTTCATAGTAATCCGTAGTGTTTTTTTTGTAGATGATTCTTTCCTTTCAATCAATGAACTTATCAGATCATTTGTATCCCGGCTACCGTACCCGTTACCGTGCCCTTACCCTATTCTGTGCCATGACTTCTGTGAATATGGTTCGTGTAGACTGTTCACCTCCCCGTTGGTGCGAACTGGACGCCAGGCACCTATTTCGTTGTATTTTGCATTGATATTTTGTGCTTGGCGACTGAGAGACAGTCAATTCCACGATAAATATTGGTTTCCATGTCTGAAGACTTCCACAATGTATCGCCAGAAAGCAAAATGATCAGTTTTGATGTTCCCCGCTGAAATCCATTCGAAAAAACGGTTGAAAACGCCCCGAGATATGAAATAGTGAGAGGGAAAGAGAGAGGAGGGAAGAGGCGAGAGAGACTCCGCCCACTTTTCCCTCATCCCGATTTCGAGGGGTCTCCCGTTGTGAGCTGCGCGCGTGCATTTCGTGTCATGTCTCCGTCCAGAGACAAGATATCGACCTAATTCCAAAAGTAGGGTCTTATTCACATCCATGGGGACTCGTTAGACACAAATTTGGCAGCAGGCAAGAAAATCGGCAGATCGGCTTGTGGTCTCTAGATATAGCACTTGTGAGAACACATTTTGATTGACAGGTCGGCCCCTTTGATCTTTTAGCTCCGCCCCTTTTGGGGAAGCCCCGCCCCTTTTCGCCCCGCCCCTTTTCCCATGCGATTTCCCTCGATGACCTTGATCTTTGATCCTTGATCTTTGGTCTTTCCTCCAGATTATCGATTTTTCTCTCCGGTAGGTCAAACTACACGATTATCGATTTTTCACGCGGTTGTCCCCTCAGGATTCAGATGACGTCATCACTACGACAGTAGGATTCAGATTGCGAAATATAAGAAGACGTCATCGTCGATCAACGAAGATGACGTCATCTGGATTCAGATGACGAAATCACCGATGACGTCATCAGACTGCCTCAGGTGGCACGTTTGATGACGTCATCGCCAGGATGGGTAGGGAGGGAGAGGACAACCGCGGTAAATAGGCGAAAATAGAGAGAAAATAGAGACACACTTTGCACCCCTGATCGGTACACGAGTACTTACCGTACCCCTGCCATGTGGTGTTCACGGTCGGAGCACTATTTGAATTTTATTTTTGGCGGGATAACATTACACCCTAATTATCGTTGGTGGTGTCTACAGTACTCTGCACCACGTACTTTCGCGGTTGAATTTGAATTTTGGCGGGAATACCACATCATACTGTTAGTCACAAATAAGGTCTTCAGTACTTCTTGCAACACATTTACGGAGTCCGATTTGAATTTGAATTACTACTGTACTTACCGTGATTGGTATGTGAGGTACTATATGGACTCTCGTTCGATTTGAATTTGGAGGACCAGCGAGCTCTCCCTCCCTTCCTCTCTCCGGCTCGATTTGAATTGAAGGTCGTCTCCCATCTCACTCTCGGTGTCCTCTCCGTTTGGTACACTCTCTTGTCAGTCACCCCTCCCGCTCTGACCTGATGAGCAGGTGCATTCAAAAAGTGACAAAATATCAGTGTAAGTTGAGGTTCGAAACTACAGCATTTATGTTACTGGTCAAGTGCACTAACCACTGAGCTATTATTCCTCCTTTTACTTATCTACGATCGAAAACTTTGGCCGGAATAAGTCGATCTTTGGTCTATGGCACCCCTCACTATTATCAAATCAGGAAGATCAGACCTTAAAACGGTTATGATTTTCTGGAATGAATGATGCGAAATACATGAGGATGACATAGAGAAAGACGTCGAAGAGTCCTTCGTTGAAATCAGGTAGAGTAGACACATACGTGAAATAAGAAGAAGAAAAAATTGTGAAATAAGAGACGATATAGAGACACGAGCGCACACTACAGTCATATGATGAAGGAATGAATATCTCACTTTCAATTGATATTTTGACTAGATTTGTAGATCGTGTTCCCTCTCTCAAAAATCATATGTGCCAGGTGGTACCATCCAACAGTACTCATGTGTGTGTGTGCGTGGGTGTGTGTGTGTACAATAACAATGAAATCGGTCCAATGCACACACTTACACACTAGCTATGATTTCTCTGAGTTTTCACTGATCAACATGGACATGCTACCAATCAAGTAGTAGTAGGTGTATACATAAAACATGCACACTATAGGAGAAGACACATGCCCTCAGTAGTGGACACATCGATACTGAAACAGCGACACTTGTAGCTGCGACAAGCAGCCATACACATACAGTGACACTTGTAGTTGCGACAAACAGACACACAACTGTGACAAACAGATATACATACACATACACACACAGAGGCATACACACACACATACATGAATGGAGTTCACGAGTTTAAACAAGTTGCATACCTACAGTATTCAATGGTTTCGTCGTCAGACCTTTTTCAATTCGAGGTTACATCGAGGCAACACATGCAAACCATATCACATGCGATAGACTCGTATACAATTCATTTACCCCTTACGTTTTCTCGGCGTGCCTCTGTAAATGGCTGAACACTTCACTAGTCAACATCTCAAACAGGCAAGCAATAGATAGTGCTAACATGTCAGTTCAGAAAGACATTACCAACAAATCGAAGGAGGAAAGGCACGTACGTGAGAAGGATTCTGTAGATGTCACATTTGTTAAAGAAGTGCGTGGACGTACACCCACACAGCTCAAAGGGAAAGGGAAGAATATAAAGCTTCTGAAGGAGCTTCTTAGGAAGCGTGAGGTCAGATTCAGAAGTCTGAGAGTGAACCTTAGTAGATCTCCCTCAGTACAACTATTCAATGCTGATCTACTCATTCCAGGCAGACAAGAAGAAGGAGGTATTGAATGCACGAGGAGAAATGGCGATTTCTGATTTCTTTCCTCCCTGTGGAGAACTGCCTTCAGAAAAAGAAGAGAGAATGGCCAAGATACGAGCCTTTCAGAACGCTCTAAGAGTTCAGAGAAGGAAGGCGAACTTGGTTGAGCTTTTCTGTGTTTTTCCTCTCGAATATACTACAGATTCACCTGTCATGTCTCACTTGTACTGATTTATTCTCGATAAATGCAGATAGTGAAAAGAAAACGTGAAGGAATCGTACGGCTGTAGTAGTAGTAGGTCTTATTCGAATATCTAGATGAACACAAATTCCTTCTTAGCCAACTCTTCTATAAGATCGTCTCTTCTACTTTTGGCCTGCTCGACGTCGTAGAGACTGGAGTATAAGAGAAATGTCGCCTCCATATCCAAGGCCTTGTGAACTTCGTTGTTGAAGAACTTTACCTCTTCTCTAGCTTTCTCAATCTTTGCCTCGAGCTCATATTTCTCCTGAACAGTTAAATGAATGAACGTACAGGAGGACAAGAATACCGAGAACTCTACCACTGCACGCATCAGACTGATTGGGTCATTGCTCAGAAGGAGGCGCTTGTATAGCTCCGGACACTTTTCTTGCAGTAGAGTCTCGTATTTGTGGAATTCAAGAGCTATTAGAGGAGTAAGGTGTTCTCTACGAGCACAGTCAAGCGGACTGACCTAAAAGAAACACAAGGAGGTGCTCCGCCTCTTTTCATTTTTTTGTGTATGTGTCCTTTTTCAGTACTTCTCTCTGAGCAAGATCAGAGTAGGTGGTTAAACTAGGCTGTGCTCTTCTGTCTATCACTACTACGGATATTGCCATCAATCAAGGTAGACCTTTCTTACTGTTCGACACTCCCATGTCTATTCCAGAGTATGTCTTCGTTGTGCAGAGACCGAACACAAAAAGTGCGTAGTCACCGTACTGTGGATGAGAAGACTTTTCCCCTACAGAGTACTGTAATAAGTAATAAAAGAGAGAAAGAAGAACTATTTCACGGACTACCCACTGAATGTTCCTTGAAACAAGATATCGATGCCACTTGTAATCCACGAGATGTCGTAAAACAAGTCGAAGACAAGTTGGACTCGTACACAACTGATACCACTCATAATACTCACGTGAAGCTGCGGAAGGTTAAAGCGGTGAAGAGGCAGAGAGTTCCGAAGGACCAGATGTACATCACCGACTTCTTTGCACATTAATCTGAGACGGCTTTCGATAAGGAGAGACGTATACAGAGAACGTTGAAGTTTCGAGAAGCAGTTCGAAATAAGATGTTCAAAGAGATCATGGAAGAATTCTTCTAAAGTTCGAATTCAGAGGCTATTAGGTGTTACTTGTCGCGACTGAATTGTGACTTCATTATTGATGAAATATCATATTATTTTTCCAACAGCACCTAAGAACAGTGACGTTCAGGTAGAAATGTAACGTATGCAGTGAATTTGAACATGTGTCATTCGGTGTGGGGATATGTATCCGAATCAGTCTGAAAAAAAAGAGAGACTAGTGTTCGAAGACTTAAGATGTGAGCCTCTGCCGCGACACATACATACATAAAAATCTAGTCAAGTGTTTCCTCGAAGGACTAGGCGAAGTTAGTGCCTTTTCGATCGTTGCCTTTTCGACAACTACCTGTGGAAGACTTCGAGTTGCATTCTGGTTTTGTGTTTACGCTTCAACTCATCCTTCAATGTCCTTCTTGACGCTTCACGTGGCCCGATCATACAGTTGCCGTTGTATGGCGAACCATTCGAGCACTTTACAGTCGTAGTGACATGTCGTTTACCGATAAGCTCTCGTCGCAAGCTCCTACTGCCACAACGCAGTCTGGACGAGTAGTTAAATCAGACGAACAGTCAGAAGTTGATCAAAATTCTACCTCCGATGTGAAGAAGAACATTCGTCAGGACACTCTTCGTTCTAAGAGTGGAATGGTGGGTGACCATGGCCTCAAATACGATTCTATGTTGCGTTCAGACACGCCGGCAGTGGAGCTCAGGACTTTGTTCTATCACGATTCCAGCTTGTGAAAGCTGTTGGAGTCAATTCAGAGAAGAGGAGTCACGACTGAAGTTTTCAGACGGTTGTCAGACAATCGTAGTTCAAGTCTGTGTGAAGTGTCTCGCAAATAATCGTAATTTACGTTTCAACTGAGAAATTCACGTTAAAGCTGTTCTCTGACAACGTTCACGTGGTTATGCATCAATCTATTCCTTCATTCATGAGTTGCTACATGTCCTTCTGTTCTTTAAACCACTCTTCTCCGGTTACATTCGCTGACGTTTTGGTGCATTGTATATCGAGGAATACAAACGTAACAACTGTAAACGGTCAGTGTCTGTTTGCAAAGCACATCTAAAGAAGACTTTCTAAGTAGGACTCCATTCTGTCGACAAGCCGAGATGTGACGAATGTTCAACAAGGTTCGATGTCACCCCAGCTGAACATGGACAAGTTCGTCCACTGTTAAATGTTGACTATTGTGAGAAATATACAGCGAGACATCATGTTCACTGTGACACTTGTGCACATTACTTATATAAATGTCACGATAAAAGGTTATGGTTATGTCTTTATCATTAGTTGGTTGGATTAGTGAGACACACACAACAAGACTCTCAAGCACGTGAAGTGATCCTCCGCGTGTCTCCACAAGAGGGAGGTCGGTGTCAGGAGTGAAACCAATACGTTGTCTTGCGTGTTCGTAGGCTGTAGTGTTGCGGTGGTTGGCTATTATTTGAGTTGCATGAGTGGCTAGGGAAGGGCGAGCATCGAATAGGTCATGAATAAGAGGTGTCTTTTGGAATAAGCTTCGCCCGACACTCTCCACTCCTACACGAATTCTAGGTAGGATCACAGCGAGAAGCTGGATGCGCTCCCATCGATTCAAAAACTTCCAGTATGGATGGTTATCCGTAATGTATCGAAGTAGAGGAATAGTAGGTCGATACGTGGAGGTAGTGTTCGGCGACCAAGAGCTGACATGTCTTCCTTCACCCATGTCCTGAAATGAAAGTTTCAACATGAGTACTGCTCAATTGAAGAATAGGATAACATGATCTTAAAGAGGTATAAGTGAGGAGGAATGTAGAGGCGAACAGATATCAGCTTTCTTTTGACAGTTGAACAAGTATGTCAAACAGCCGGTCTCGCGTTCTTCGATAGCAACTCTAAAATTGAACAGGAACTTGAAAGAACACAAACTGAGAACATGTCCAATTGTTCAAGGTAAGACTGAAGATGAGTCTATTATTGTTATCAGAGTTCCAAGCTATTCGACCGGCAAGTTTCTATGTCAGTGACCAAGAGGGTTCTATGTCAGTGAGAGTGTCTCGTTCGTGTGAGAAATGGGAAATGAGGAGGCAAATTAGAGGCAGGAGATGTCAGCGAAAGGGAGTTAAGAGAGGAGGAGGAGTAGGGGGTGGAGTCTGAAGAGGGTGGAGCTTGCGTTACCAACTCAGGTGCCAGTCTGTCTAACTGCGTTCGTACTGACCGCCCACTCCAGATGACGTCATCTTGGTGCATAGAGTGTAACGACAACGACCACGTTTTGCACACACACACACGATCATATCTCAGTGAGAAAATGACATCATCATCGAACGACGGATGGAAAAGGTGACGTCGTTGTATCTCTCTCTCTCTCACACACCCGTGCCACTCACCGACAGGTACGGAATCGTAAGACTACTTCTGAAAGGTGACTAAGACACCGTGAGGTCTTGTCGTTGTTGTCGTCGGAAACGCCCAAATGTCTTCCTCAACTGAAGAGAACGTCTTCATCGTCGTCTACCACCGAGAAAACGCCACCTACAGAGGAGGTACGATAACTTCTGAAGTCGACGAAGACAACGTCAGATTCTGATGCCTCGTCGAACACACCGCGGCTACTTCAAACGAATTCGACGTCAGCATCGTCTAACGCCGGCGTCGGTGTCTCCATGACGGCAAGTCCTCCACTGCACATGACGTCGTCGTCGTCTTCGTGCATCGTCCTTCACTCCGTTACAGCTCCTTGCAACGTGTCACTCAACACTTGAAGTAGCTCAGGCGCCCGGCGCGCCTGAGCTACTTCAAGAATCTGACGTTGTCTTCGTCGACTTCAGAAGTTATCGTACCTCCTCTGTAGGTGGTGTTTTCTCCGTGGTACACGACGATGAAGACGTTCTCTTCAGTTGAGGAAGACATTTGGGCGTTTCCGACGACAACAACGACAAGACCTCACGGTGTCTTAGTCACCTTTCAGAAGTAGTCTTACGATTCCGTAAATAGTTCTTCTTTCTCTCTTTTATTACTTATTACAGTACTCTGTAGGGGAAAAGTCTTCTCATCCGCAGTACGGTGACTACGCACTTTTTGTGTTCGGTCTCTGCACAACGAAGACATACTCTGGAAGAGTCATGCGAGTGTCGAACAGTAAGAAAGGTCTACCTTGATTGATGACAATATCCGTAGTAGTGATAGACAGAAGAGCACAGCCTAGTTTAACCACCTACTCTGATCTTGCTCAGAGAGAAGTACTGAAAAAGGACACATTCACAAAAAAAAATGAAAGGGGCGGAGCATCTCCTTGTGTTTCTTTTAGGTCAGTCCGCTTGACTGTGCTCGTAGAGAACACCTTACTCCTCTAATGGCTCTTGAATTCCACAAATACGAGACTCTAGTGCAAGAAAAGTGTCCGGAGCTATACAAGCGCCTCCTTCTGAGCAATGACCCAATCAGTCTGATGCGTGCCGTGGTAGAGTTCTCGGTATTCTTGTCCTCCTGTACGTTCATTCATTTAACTGTTCAGGAGAAATATGAGCTCGAGGCAAAGATTGAGAAAGCTAGAGAAGAGGTAAAGTTCTTCAACAACGAAGTTCACAAGGCCTTGGATATGGAGGCGACATTTCTCTTATACTCCAGTCTCTACGACGTCGAGCAGGCCAAAAGTAGAAGAGACGATGTCATAGAAGAGTTGGCTAAGAAGGAATTTGTGTTCATCTAGATATTCGAATAAGACCTACTACTACTACAGCCGTACGATTCCTTCACGTTTTCTTTTCACTAACTGCATTTATCGAGAATAAATCAGTACCAGTGAGACATGACAGGTGAATCTGTAGTATATTCGAGAGGAAAAACACTTAGAAAAGCTCAACCAAGTTCGCCTTCCTTCACTGAACTCTTAGAGCGTTCTGAAAGGCTCGTATCTTGGCCACTCTCTCTTCTTTTTCTGAAGGCAGTTCTCCACAGGCAGGAAAGAAATCAGAAATCGCCATTTCTCCTCGCGCATTCAATACCTCCTTCTTCTTGTCTGCCTGGAATGAGTAGATCAGCATTGAATAGTTGTACTGAGGGAGATCTACTAAGGTTCACTCTCAGACATCTGAATCTGACCTCACGCTTCCTAAGAAGCTCCTTCAGCAGCTTTATATTCTTCCCTTTCCCTTTGAGCTGTGTGGGTGTACGTCCACGCACTTCTTTAACAAATGTGACATCTACAGAATCCTTCTCACGTACGTGCCTTTCCTCCTTCGATTTGTTGGTAATGTCTTTCTGAACTGACATGTTAGCACTATCTAACGCAGAATTGCTTGCCTGTTTGAGATGTTGACTAGTGAAGTGTTCAGCCATTTACAGAGGCACGCCGAGAAAACGAGCACCACGGAGTCCACCATCGCACTCGTGAAAGGTTAATATAGAGTAAAGAATTCCCTCGTAGCGAATATCGAGCTTGGAAATGAGACTGATCTTGCTGCCGATGTACGGAGTTTAATTCGACATGATTCCGATACTCGCGACCTGCAAAGCAAAAGTACTAAACAAAAAATAATGATAACAGTTCAAATTCGAAGTTGAGGCGGCCTAATATTAGCGATTTGTGCTAATTTACGCGGGTGAAGCGGGGAAGCGTGAGTGCGAAACAATATACATGCAAGTTTTTAATTAAATTAAGTAAAGTAACGCGAAAGACAAGCAAAAATGTTGTCGAAATACGACGAGCCCGATTATGAAATAAGGTCAACTGCCTAAAATTCGTAAAACGAGCGTAAACTGCCTAAAACTAGTGGCAAATCTACTTTACTCGACGAAACTGGGCAGATGAGAGTGCGAAACTAATTCAAATTAAACTTAATTGAACAATATAACAGGAAATTCGAGGGAAAATAAGGAGAAAAGTAGGAGCGAGAAATTGCAAAATTCATGGCGCGGACGTCCGCTCGCGGACGCGGATGCCAAATAACTGACGAAACTGCGATTACGGTAGTGCAATTTTCGCAATTTTATTCAATTTTTATTTTCTCTTTTAAATATTATTTAGCCACTTTTCATGGAAAAAACCCATCCGTTTTATGTAAACGTATATGAAAAAAAGAATGAAAAAAATCAAAAGTCACAGAAATGTAAATTCACCATAATCCAAGAAAGGTGGTATTTTCTATACGAACTTCACGGTATACGTTCCTATATTTCCATCACATACGATATACATAAAACATGCACACTATAGGAGAAGACACATGCACTCAGTAGTGGACACATCGATACTGAAACAGCGACACTTGTAGCTGCGACAAGCAGCCATACACATACAGTGACAATTGTAGTTGCGACAAACAGACACACAACTGTGACAAACAGATATACATACACATACACACACAGAGGCATACACACACACATACATGAATGGAGTTCACGAGTTTAAACAAGTTGCATACCTATAGTATTCAATGGTTTCGTCGTCAGACCTTTTTCAATTCGAGGTTACATCGAGGCAACACATGCAAACCATATCACATGCGATAGACTCGTATACAATTCATTTACCCCTTACGTTTTCTCGGCGTGCCTCTGTAAATGGCTGAACACTTCACTAGTCAACATCTCAAACAGGCAAGCAATAGATAGTGCTAACATGTCAGTTCAGAAAGACATTACCAACAAATCGAAGGAGGAAAGGCACGTACGTGAGAAGGATTCTGTAGATGTCACATTTGTTAAAGAAGTGCGTGGACGTACACCCACACAGCTCAAAGGGAAAGGGAAGAATATAAAGCTGCTGAAGGAGCTTCTTAGGAAGCGTGAGGTCAGATTCAGATGTCTGAGAGTGAACCTTAGTAGATCTCCCTCAGTACAACTATTCAATGCTGATCTACTCATTCCAGGCAGACAAGAAGAAGGAGGTATTGAATGCGCGAGGAGAAATGGCGATTTCTGATTTCTTTCCTCCCTGTGGAGAACTGCCTTCAGAAAAAGAAGAGAGAATGGCGAAGATACGAGCCTTTCAGAACGCTCTAAGAGTTCAGAGAAGGAAGGCGAACTTGGTTGAGCTTTTCTAAGTGTTTTTCCTCTCGAATATACTACAGATTCACCTGTCATGTCTCACTGGTACTGATTTATTCTCGATAAATGCAGTTAGTGAAAAGAAAACGTGAAGGAATCGTACGGCTGTAGTAGTAGTAGGTCTTATTCGAATATCTAGATGAACACAAATTCCTTCTTAGCCAACTCTTCTATGAGATCGTCTCCTCTACTTTTGGCCTGCTCGACGTCGTAGAGACTGGAGTATAAGAGAAATGTCGCCTCCATATCCAAGGCCTTGTGAACTTCGTTGTTGAAGAACTTTACCTCTTCTCTAGCTTTCTCAATCTTTGCCTCGAGCTCATATTTCTCCTGAACAGTTAAATGAATGAACGTACAGGAGGACAAGAATACCGAGAACTCTACCACGGCACGCATCAGACTGATTGGGTCATTGCTCAGAAGGAGGCGCTTGTATAGCTCCGGACACTTTTCTTGCAGTAGAGTCTCGTATTTGTGGAATTCAAGAGCCATTAGAGGAGTAAGGTGTTCTCTACGAGCACAGTCAAGCGGACTGACCTAAAAGAAACACAAGGAGATGCTCCGCCCCTTTCATTTTTTTTTGTGAATGTGTCCTTTTTCAGTACCTCTCTCTGAGCAAGATCAGAGTAGGTGGTTAAACTAGGCTGTGCTCTTCTGTCTATCACTACTGCGGATATTGTCATCAAAGAAACTGCCATCATAGTTACCCAGCACTTTATTCATTCATTCATTAATTCATTCATTCATTTCTGAAACGGCCGTAAACACGAATCGGCATCGGCCTTACCTTCAGGAGAAGAAAGAGTTGCAAACACAGAGCAAACTATCACTTCAAACTACCCACTTTTATGAGTAACGCGAGTAGATATAGCACTTGTGAGAACACATTTTGATTGACAGGTCGGCCCCTTTGATCTTTTAGCTCCGCCCCTTTTGGGGAAGCCCCGCCCCATTTCGCCCCGCCCCTTTTCCCATGCGATTTCCCTCGATGACCTTGATCTTTGGTCTTTCCTACAGATTGTCGATTTTTCTCTCCGGTAGGTCAAACTACACGATTATCGATTTCTCACGCGGTTGTCCCCTCAGGATTCAGATGACGTCATCACTACGACAGCAGGATTCAGATTGCGAAATATCAGAAGACGTCATCGTCGATCAACGAAGATGACGTCATCTGGATTCAGATGACGAAATCACCGATGACGTCATCAGACTGCCTCAGGTGGCACGTCTGATGACGTCATCGCCAGGATGGGTAGGGAGGGAGAGGACAACCGCGGTAAATAGGCGAAAATACAGAGAAAATAGAGACACACCCGCACGCGGCGAGCGCTCGGTGTTAGACTGAGCTCTCCTCTCCCTCGCGGTCCCTTAGCCCCGCCCACTCTCTCACTTTTACACACTCTCTCGCTGTCACTCTGCGTCTCTGCACCCTCTCATTTTTGCACACTCTCTCGCTAGTAGTTCTCTCCCTCCGCTCAGACTGCCTCCGCCCGGCGAATTTGAATTTGAATTTACTCCCACCTGACCCTCTCACCTACAGTATCCCGCACCATGCGTTTTCGCGGTAGGAGCCCGATTTGAATTTGAATTTTGGCGGGAATGCAGTACCACCCTGATAGGTGCACGAGTACTTACCGTACCCCTGCCATGCGGAGTTCGCGGTCGGAGCACTATTTGAATTTGAATTTTGGCGGGAAAACCGTACCACCCTGAGACAGACAGACAGACAGAGACAGACAGAGACAGACAGACAGACAGACAGACAGACAGACAGACAGACAGACAGACAGACAGACAGACAGACAGACAGACAGACAGACAGACAGACAGACAGACAGACAGACAGACAGACAGACAGACAGACAGACAGACAGACAGACAGACAGACAGACAGACAGAGACAGACAGAGACAGACAGACAGACAGACAGACAGACAGACAGACAGACAGACAGACAGACAGACAGACAGACAGACAGACAGACAGACAGACAGACAGACAGACAGACAGACAGACAGACAGACAGACAGACAGACAGACAGACAGACAGACAGACAGACAGACAGACAGACAGACAGACAGACAGACAGACAGACAGACAGACAGACAGACAGACAGACAGACAGACAGACAGACAGACAGACAGAGACAGACAGAGACAGACAGACAGACAGACAGACAGACAGACAGACAGACAGACAGACAGACAGACAGACAGACAGACAGACAGACAGACAGACAGACAGACAGACAGACAGACAGACAGACAGACAGACAGACAGACAGACAGACAGACAGACAGACAGACAGACAGACAGACAGACAGACAGACAGACAGACAGACAGACAGACAGACAGACAGACAGACAGACAGACAGACAGACAGACAGACAGACAGACAGACAGACAGACAGACAGACAGACAGACAGACAGACAGACAGACAGACAGACAGACAGACAGACAGACAGACAGACAGAGACAGACAGACAGACAGACAGACAGACAGACAGACAGACAGACAGACAGACAGACAGACAGACAGACAGACAGACAGACAGACAGACAGACAGACAGACAGACAGACAGACAGACAGACAGACAGACAGACAGACAGACAGACAGACAGACAGACAGACAGACAGACAGACAGACAGACAGACAGACAGACAGACAGACAGACAGACAGACAGACAGACAGACAGACAGACAGACAGACAGACAGACAGACAGACAGACAGACAGACAGACAGACAGACAGACAGACAGACAGACAGACAGACAGACAGACAGACAGACAGACAGACAGACAGACAGACAGACAGACAGACAGACAGACAGACAGACAGACAGACAGACAGACAGACAGACAGACAGACAGACAGACAGACAGACAGACAGACAGACAGACAGACAGACAGACAGACAGACAGACAGACAGACAGACAGACAGACAGACAGACAGACAGACAGACAGACAGACAGACAGACAGACAGACAGACAGACAGACAGACAGACAGACAGACAGACAGACAGACAGACAGACAGACAGACAGACAGACAGACAGACAGACAGACAGACAGACAGACAGACAGACAGACAGACAGACAGACAGACAGACAGACAGACAGACAGACAGACAGACAGACAGACAGACAGACAGACAGACAGACAGACAGACAGACAGACAGACAGACAGACAGACAGACAGACAGACAGACAGACAGACAGACAGACAGACAGACAGACAGACAGACAGACAGACAGACGTGTTCTAAGCCGTCCAAGATGGAACACAGAACACTTTGGAGCGCTAATCGTCATATTCCACTGAGCAGTCCACTTTTCTATACAACTAATAGCCTTTTGGAGATCAGAACTATGGTCGGGTACAGTGGCATATATTTTAAGGTCGTCATCGAAAATGTTGTGAAAATGTTGATTCGGAAATTTTGCCTGGAAAAAAAAGTTTTCTCATTTTTCACGCAATCTCAGTACTCACTTTTTTATCTTTTTTGGCATAGAACAGCTTTTCTTTTACTTCTCCCTTCCCTACAAGTGAAGCTCTCGCATAAAATTACTCTTGCCATTTCAACTGGAACATATTGTTGATCGTTGTGTTAGTAACTCAATGTTCCGAGCTGATTCTCTGAAGAAGATGTGGTGGTTTGAAATGATGCACTGCCCAAAGGGTACCTGAAGATTAGTGCATCCAAATTTGGTAGTGCAACTTCCCCTTTCACACTGTAATCAGTGGCGAGGTATGGGCCAGGCACGCGTTTTCTTCCGTTTACGCCCTCTTCTTCGCTCTTCCACACGATCCCTCACGAACTCGATTTGCATTCGATTTTGCATCCTAATTCTACTAATATTATGATTCTTTTAAACGATTTCCACGAAAGAAGATATGATAAACAATGTGAGGAATACGCCTATGTTTGACATCCGTACCCAGTGATTATCTCACGATTTGTATCTCCAAATTTGGGACCCCAACATCTCCTTTCTCAACTTGCACGCTGTAATCAGTGGCGAGGCATGTTTTTCCTCTCCTTCTCTCCTCCCTTTCACACGTTCCTTCTCGATTTGCGCCTCCGAAAGGTTCCTCGCCATGACAATACGCTCTTTGTGCACTTAAAGTGAGCTAAATTGAGTTAGATTCACGTGAAAATGGTATTAGGGAGAGGTCGTTACATCAGATACTTCGAAATGTTGATAGTTGGACCTGTCTCGGATGCCGATGAACAAATATGTGATATTATTTGTCAATATCTCGGTTTTCATCCTAATCACTGATCTTCTCATAGTTCACGAGTATCGAATTTCCATCGCGCGCCTCTTCAACTAACAATATTCGTGAACCTTTGCATTCCACTATCGGTGGAATTTGCCGGAAGCTCTCCTGAATATTGATTAACACTTTCCGCTGATAAGCTTGCAAAGAGGCATCTTCCTTCTAGTTGGCTTTCTCCTCCTAATCGGAAATCTGCTGATCGCCTAGGCATCTTCTCCCAAATCGCTGATCTTGTTGTCTTTCTTCCTGTCGAACAATCGCCCCACTCTCTTCATTCTACAAACTCTTTCTTCTGCTCTGACCAAAGACCATGTAGAATGGAGTGAGAGAAGCTATCTATCCATCCTCTTCCCCTTGATTTCTCTGTTTAGTCCCGCTTTTTGCGCAACCGAATCCGGTTGTAGCGACGAGATCTCGCCCTGTACCTCCATTTCCCTGAATGAATAATGTTGATTACATTCAATTAGCTCTATCATTTTCGAAATTCATTTTACATACCCTCTTGCACTCGTTTATTTGAGAATGAGGACTTTGGGCCATTTCAATATCTTCAAATTACGTTTTTAATCGATCCCCATCACCTGATCAGCTCCCAGTTTCCTCATCCTCCCCTTCTTGTACCGCTAGTCAAACACCATGTACTCCCCTTAGTCCGTAGGTTTTTCTCAGTTGGCAAGATCTCTAAACATTTCTTGGGAGGGAAGGAGAAGGGATATCTGAGATGTTCGCTCTAGCTTAGTTTACTTACTTTCTGAGTGGCTGAGGTACTCCGATCTGCGGTTCAAGTTTTGCTTCTTCCGATAGATGAATATTGTTTACTTCAGAATTGAAAACTACGAATCTCTCGTGGTTTGACTTCTCTCCTGTGTGTTGGCCCCGTTTTGCAACGTAATTGAGAGTGTGAAAGATCTCAGGCAAATGTTGACGGTCTCGTCATTTTTCCTGCAAATAAACTATCCACTTCCTCCTCTCGACTCTCCCCATCACTTGAATAACCCTCACTCTTTTCAAAGAATCTTATCAATCAGTCGCGCAAATTTCAGTCCCATTGACCATTTGTGACTCAATGTGCACTTGGGAAGTCGATCTTCTCATTTTTTAAAGTTCATTTTTTTTGCTCGATATTATCATGTTTGTGCGCACTTTCTACGCTCGTGTGAACAGCCGCCATCTAAGCATTCTCTTACCATACTCTTTGAACTCATCCAAATCATACGTATGCGTTTCCACTCTAGTCATTAACACTGTATCAGAATATTCTAGACCTGTTCCAGCTGTGTCTCTGTTATGGTGATTGCACTGGTCTAAGGTCGCCATATCTATTGACTGTTTGCGCCCTCCCAGAGAATTCTCATGACCGTGTCAGTTCTGTACACGTTTCGGACGTTGAGTTAGCAGATAGCTAGGCACGGCATTCTATAATTTCCAGGGAACATTCGCTTCGAGACCAATCGCGAAAGAGCATGTAAATTTGCTAGAAATTGCTCTCTTTCTTTGCGCTCTCTCATCTCTCGCCCACCCATGTAAAACGTCCGTGGTTAGGGTGGTGGCCGTTTCCCAGCGCGTTGATATTCTCTTCTTTCTCGTGCTCTCTCGTTGTTTAGAGACATAGAATTAGTGAGGCAATTGAAGAAAGGAAGACTACTACGAAAATCATGATTAGAAGGGGATTCCCTCTACGATCACAATTTTTCGTCCGAACTTCCTGATACTAATGTGTCTGTTGACGGTTCCGTCTCATGTTGCTGATATTTGAGCCCCATTTCACACCCTGTCAACGCTTGAATGGTGCAAGAGAGCACAGCGAATGGTAAGATTGAGACAAACGAAAACACGATTGTGTTTCCAACTTGTAAAAAGGTTAGGAAAGAGATTTAATGATTGCAACTCCAGACTGATGGTTGTAGGTGTAGTATTGATCATTTGTGGTGATGGCCAGTTTTGTATTTCTAATGCGGTCAGAAGGTAGGAGGTATGGCATTCCTAATCCTCACGTTGACAGCGTGTCATACGACCCGCCCAATCCTTACGGCTTATCCTTTTTAGCACATGAATGGAGACTTCATTGCCTGGTGACTGCTATTTGACAGCCCGAATCCTTCTTATCTGACATAAAATAAGGGAGGAGTAGTGACTCTCTTCAATACACCCACACTTTCAAAGACAGGACAACGGGTGATTGCGAGCCTTTCTTTGCGCTTATCTGAAAGTACAGCTGAGAATATGCGAAAGAGCAGAAAAAATCACTCTATGATAATCGAGATCAGTGAGAGAGCACGCAGCTTGAGGAGAGCGAAGAGAGAGAGAGAGAGAGAGAGAGAGAGAGAGAGAGAGAGAGAGAGAGAGAGAGAGAGAGAGGGGGGAATGCGCATTGTCCGATAAGACTGTTCCTAGTGGCCATATCGAGAAAAGTGATAAAAGCGGACCGGCTGTTCATTGATAGCACCTATTTAGACAGAGAGAGAGGACATTTGACATTGCCCTCTTAATTCTAGTCTGTTTCTAGAGCCACGTCGTGATTGTTTTTGTTGTTGTTTCGTTCCCGTGAAATATTTTGGTCCATAACAACGTGTATTTCTGGAATTTCATTGATAATCAGTTGACATCATTGTAGATAGTCCTGTGGATTAAAAAAATAGATCGTTCATTGTATCGCTCAGTGATAATCTTCTGAATTCAAATGAGAAATTGTTCCTCTTTTCATTTTTGTCAGGAAATTGTGCAATAACACACTGAAGAACTGACAAAAGTGCAAAACGATTTATCATGGAATACCTGAGTCAATAGGGTTATTTTTGCAGCGTATGTTTACATATTCTCGTGACTTCCGCATTTACACGTGCATTCTACGTGCACTAATATATAAATTTCCGGCTGTAAAATATTAATGTATCTACGCAAGAGGCGTGACGAAAGCGTTGTGTGTGCTTCGGTAATTTCTAGGTGCACATTCGAAAGATTTATAGGCCACTCGGCACTGTGATTGTAAAATGATATCCAGTTAGAAACCCTTACAGCACCTGTACATCTGGTTCTCATCCCACTTGTCTCTGAGAACAAGGGATGGCTTCAGCAGAAAGCACTCTCTTCCGTTTCCGTGCTCTCTCACCGGCCAGACAGGCGTGAGAACAGGCACAATCACAAGAGCCACTTCTTGTTGAGCTATACCTACTCTGAGAACCCTCTTCAGTGCGGAATTGCTAACATCACATGCGCTTTCTGTGAACCATTCTGATCGTTTCCGTCTATTCTCGACACCTTTTCGGACCATTTTACGTCCCTTTACGGCATGAAAAGACGGATGGGTGTAAACGAACCCGGAGAAAGCATCAGACGAAAGCATCACGAGATCAGTCACCGTGCTATTTTATGGCCACCACTTTCCGTTGCCTTGGTTTTCTCTGTTTCACCCGCTTGGTGCCCGAAATACTATTATACCATATGGAGTATCGCGAGAAGCTGGGAGCATTTGTCATTCTCTATTCACTTGATCACCGTGATGATCCACCACTTTTGAGTGGATTTATTCCTTCTCAGTTGGCGTATCGTTGTACATTTTTATTGAACGATCCTGCAGAAATAGATCCCGTAAACATAGGGAAGCAATGAATGCTATCGATCCTATGAATAGCCCCTTCCTTCTCATTGTTCTCTGGACGATTCTGCAGGGGGGGGGTGACAAAAGCACAACACAGCCTGTCAGATCAGACAATTTCCTTTGTTCTCGCGGCGGACCATTCCTCTCCGTTACTTCGACTGAGCGGTGACGTGAGGGTGAAAGTAGTTGAAACATGAGCCATAATTTAATTAAGAAATTAAAATTTAGTAATCCGGAATAGCAAGGGTTTCAAACAATAAGGCATGAACATACTGTTAAATGTTGGGATTTTTATCTCGCTTGCCGGCTCCCCTTTGACACAATTACTTGTATTTAAAAATTTTCAAATTCAAATGGGAACTAGTCTGTGCGCAATATCGACAGACCCCACTTGTGGGGTCTTTTCTGAATCCTCATGATCAGCTTTACAATTTGTATAGACAGATTTTTGATATTTTTCCTAGTATTCGAGATACATCGTAACAGGTGCTAAATTTTCGGGTTTTCTCACATTTTTCGAATACTAGGAAAAATATCAAAATTCTGTCTATGCAAATTGTAGAGCGTTTCATGAGGATTCAGAAAAGACCCCACAAGTGGGGTCTGCCGATATTGTGCGCAAACTAGTTCCCATTTGAAAATCATCATGTATTGAGTTTCGAAATAGCTGCTTTAAAATGAGCTTCACTAGACGTTTTAATTATGTTACTTCATTTTGCTCTGAAACCCTCAAAGCGGAATGTGTTTCACTGAATAGATTTATTTAATTAAATCAAAAAATATACAACGGATCACTATTCGCTGGATATTTGAGCCAGCATCTTGGGAGTTGTTTCATTGTTATCAGTGTGTGGTACATTATATCACCCTGATTAGATATTCAAACTATGCGATCATGAGTTTCACTCCATCTCTATGAGAAAATGAGTGGAAAATCGCGGTTAGATAAACGCCAAATACCCTTACTAATCGATATACATGTTACTGGGTTCCATTAGTTACTGGAGTTCTAGAATATCGATCTGTAACGGCATTTGGTGTTTATCTATCCACGATTTTCCATTCATTTTCTCAAATTTGGACCATGAACCCCTATACATAGAGGATGATTGAAACTCACAATCCCATAGTTTGAATATCTAGTCAGGGTGATGTAGTGTACCACATACTGATAACAATGAAACAACTCCCAAGATGCTGGCTCAAATATCCAGCGAATAGTGATCCGTTGTGCTTTTGTCGGTTGTGCTTTTGTCACCCCCCATTCTGCAGATATCAATTGGACACTCACTCACCGTTTACGATTCGACGTGGCTCTCCATCTGACGGATCCACCCTAAATTCCCCCTTTGTGACCGTCTCGTCATCGATCTGATCTTGATTGATCTTTGATCTTTTCTTCTGATCTCGCAGCAGACTCGCCTAGACCTTTCTCATCTCACCTCCCCTGTGAGCTGCCTCCTCTTTTGTGACGAAGTTCCTTCACACTTTCGACTCTTCTCTAGTTTCTTTCCCTGACAAGTGAACGTCTAGAAATTGGAGAACTGAAAGCTGTGCTAGTCTCTTCTTCTTTCTTATCTTGATCTACCACTGGTCTAGAGGAGGGAATGCATGCAAAACCTTGTTGATCTTCTCTCTCTCTCTCTCTCTCTCTCTCGCCCCATTCACTGCTCGATTGTGCGTGGATGAATGGAATCCCGCGCTATAAATATTGCCAACAGATTCGAAATTCGTGATTTGAATAGTGAAAAGAAGCTCAGTCAGACAATCGTCCGTAGTCAATATTTATCTGATAATGGGGCCCATTATCAGATATTGCACGCGGGCTAGTCAGTTTTTACTTCGCTTTTCGATTCGGAGTTTGTGACTAGTCGTTGGCTACCGCCAACGGCCAGGGGTTGCTCGCGGCGAGGTCGCGCTACGCGCTCCGTCGCCGCTCGCCGGCCAATTTGTTTGAATGATTGCTGGCTATCATATTTTCACTATTCAAACAGTGTATCATAATTTCACTGCTCACGCATAGCAAAAATCTGCGAAGAACGATGGATCGCGTTATAAAGTTCGAATTTTCAACACAACAACTGTAAAAACTGTTCTTTGAATAGTGAAACATCGAAAGCACATGGGAAGAGCTTTCAAATTATTTTTTGATCAAGTCATTTAGTTAACAATGAACGCTGTGATTGCTCTGTCTTGCTTTCGAGGGAGCATCGTGTCAGAGGCAAGTGGGTGGAGCTTGTGGTCCCTAACTATATAGCTCATGAGCTTTTCAGCTATCGATGCACCTGAAACATATTCGAAAATCAACCTGAATGAACTGAAAATTGTAACCCTACAACGCTCTTTGATGCAATGTGGTTCCGCAATTCGTCGCATCTTCTCACTTCTCACACTCTTCTCTCTTATCTTCTCTTTCCTCTTCAATTACGTCACTCTACTAGCCTATCAATCTTAGTAGCTGATCAGAGGACGGCTAATGGCACTGACAGAGAGAAAGAGAGGGAAGAGATCTAAAGAAAGATTGAGGACTTCTTGCAGTCAGGAACTACTGAGCTGGAGCTTCATTATTAATGAGCTCGGTAGAGGGAAAGAGTAGCGATAAAAAAAGATCACTGATCTTCGTTTTGGAATCAGCGCGGTACGACAAAATTACAAGCTTCGAACGATGTTCTGCATAGCTACAAGTAACCAGACTTTTTTCGAGCAAATGCTCAAAATCAAAATATATATCTAGGGAAAAGGGAAACTATAGAGTCTACTCTAGTATTTTTCAGTCGTTCTAGAGTTCATCTTTCAAGTTTTCGATGGCACTACCTTCGCTGACCTCTGTCTCTACTTCCCCTCTGGCAACAACTGTTACGCCATTGGCCGAGGCATTCAGTCTCCATCACACACAAACTTCCTCCTCTCGCATCGGTCCTATCAAATCACATGTCGGCTTGGAACCACACTTGAATGTGCGATGCAAGTATTGAAGCATTAAAGGAGGAGTTAATGCAATCGCGTGCCCGGTTGAAATATGTTTCACCTAGGGACGCACTCTCTTCAAGTCGCGTGCTATCTCGCCACCTTCCCTGAGCTTTCCCTGATCTGGCTCCAAGCCAACTAGCTATAACTCTGTTTGGAATGGAGATATCAATGTGAAAATTTCGGAGCTTCTTGTTGTTGTGGAGCTCTAGGCAGTGCATATCACGCCCCTCACGAGAGAATCGACTCAAAATGACAGATCTTGGGAAAGGGGGCATTTTTGGCTATCGGGTTTTCGATGTTTTGAGCTTCCCTAGACTCAACTAAGACCACACTAACCGGAATAGTCCATATGACCATTCCTCTTCGAGTTGCTGCAACGGTCGCTCACTCACCTCTCACTTAGCCGATCACTTAGAACACTTAGGAATTAAGTTAGAACGCTCATTTCTAGTTTCCCCAGCTATCTTTCGATGCTATATCGACCAGTGTAGTTCATTTGGCCGAGGTTATATTTTTGAAGGCACTACATTCAACGAGGTGTAATTTGAAAACTGTTCGAATGAGCTCTTAAATTTTTATAGGGTGGATGCGTTTTTCCGAGACGATTCGACTAAGGGGTTTATGCTCCCATATCTCGGGTGGTAACTTAGTTCCGCATGCGAAAAAACGTTTTCAAATGATTTTAACTTATTTTGGACCGTGGATTTTAATTAAATATCCCCTCAGTCGCACGATTTTCAAATGAGTTTCACGGGAATAGTTGGGTGCAAAATAAAGTTTGCAGTGAACACCCAGCCATTCCCGTGAAACTTATTTTAAAAACCGTGAGATTGAACGGAATGATAGGAAAATTAATTAAAATCCACGGTCCAAAATAAGTTCAAATCATTTGAAAACCTTTTTCACATGCGGAACTAACTTACCACCCGAGATATGGGAGCATAAACCCCTTAATCGAATCGTCTCGGAAAAACGCATCCACCCTATAAAAATTTAAGAGCTCATTCGATCAGTTTTCAAATTACACCTCGTTGAATGTAGTGCCTTCAAAAATAAAACCTCGGCCAAATGAACTACACTGGTCGATAGAGCATCGAAAGATAGCTGGGGAAACTAGAAATGATCGTTCTGACTTAATTCCTAAGTGTTCTAAGTGATCGGCTAAGTGAGAGGTGAGTGAGCGACCGGTGCAGCTACTCGAAGAGGAATGGTCGTATGGACTATTCCGGTTAGGGGGGTCTTAGTTAAGTTTAGGGAAGATCAAAACATCGAAAACCCGATAGCCAAAAATGGTCCCTTTCCCAAGATCAGATCGATTCTCTCGTGAGGGGCGTGATATGATAGCTTCAAGAAGTGAATTTTGAGTTTACTCCTCCTTTAATTGATCCTAAATAACCACGTCGTTGCCCTATTTCCGCACATACATTCTAACGATACATTACTTTTTTCGTGAAAATGATTGAAGCTTCTTGGCAACATTATCTACGGCATGTATATGCATGCACCCAATCACATCCTTTCATCCTGATCCCGCGGCTCACTGAAAGGCTTTCCTCTTCCCTCCATTATCCCATTTGTCTCTTGCTACTCTTCACTCTAAAACCCATCACTCATCCTGAATGCCATGTACCTTTCGCCCCTTCCTTCTTCCCATCTTCTCCTTTCTTCTTCCGCGAAACTTAGGATCGTCAATGTCTAACTTACGCAATATCATGCAATTATGCCAGTACCTTATATTCTTTCGCAGAACATCTGATTGGTCACTTCGGTTACTGTCTCATAAGGAACTTTTGAAGTCTTTTCTCGTTTACCTTCCCCCTTCCCTCTTCCAATTTTCCTCTTTCTTCTTCCGCGGAACTTCACCTAATAGCCTAATAGATTATTCGTGATGTTGTGTTGTGGCACACTTATGATACAAAATGAAATGAAGGAAGAAATGAAGGAGAATGCACTATTCTTCCGCGGAAGCCTTGATTAATCCCCTATTGTATCGGACATTTTTACGAACTCGCCTGACCAGTTGAATCAGAAATCATTTTATCTTTCTAGTCGAACCTCTCAATCACTTCTCTCTAGCCGGCGAAAGAGTAGGGTGATCGGAGAGAAAGTCCTCACTTCTTCACTTGATTTATCGCCAGTTCCCTTCCTCATCCCTCCCTCAAGCAACAACTCGTTTGTTTTCATCTTTTCAGACTTGACAACCTCTCTGTGTTGATCATTCGAGTCTGTTCGAATTCGTTATTCGAGTCATCATATCGTCATTTCTCACAGCATCGCTACCAGGGATGGTCAAATAGATGCAGATTATCCATATAGACACTTTGGATAGTGGATATTCCAAATCGCACCGAATTGCCATCCCTACTCTCTGCCGGTCGAGAGTTCGTGAAATAGAGTGACGCTGACCTGAATTTCGAATTATCTGGGTATCATCCAAAATGTATCTGGTCACTCTTCAGAATTCTTCCAGAACTGCTGATCTTATCGAGTGCCGCGCGTGTTCGAGAACAGCAACGAAATACAACCGATCGTCTCATGTATCGGTCAATCGCATCTCAAGATTACTTGCAATAACTCGTATGCGTTCCTTGCCTCCCTCGCACCGTCAATATTCAAATCGTTCCAAGGGCTAAAATCGGACATCAGTTTCTCAAACACACGAATTTGCCTCTATTTGGATTTGTTTCAAATGAATCAGACGGCTTTCCTCCCAAGCACCGAATTATTCAAATGAGATAGCGTCGATCTCTCAAAACGATGGCTATCCGAATGTTCCCCTTTATTGGTTCTGACCACTCAGTTCACACTCTCACCCTCTCTTCTCTCTTCTCTCTTCTCTTCTGTTCACTGGTCAATCGCATGATTCAGAAGGCTTTCATTCCTTTCTTCTGACGCGAAATATCTAAATCGGGAGCTGAAAAGGTATTTCACCCCTTTATTGGACCCGATCACTCAGCACTGGTCTCTCTTTGACCACATTATTCAGAAGGCACTCATCCCTCACGCGCATTATTCAAATGGGCAGCTCAAAGGGTGTTTCATCCCTTTATCGGTTCCGATAATTCGCACCCTATTCTCCCACCCTCACTTCTCCTCTCCCTCCCTCTCCCCTTATCTCACCCCCCCCCCCCTCTCTTTCACTGTTCCGCCTCTCAATCGCCCATTCATCTTCCCTCCCCATTATCCCTCTCGCGCCCGTTCGCTTTTTCCTTGATCCGAGATGTGTTTCCACGTTTTGTGACGAGACATGTCTTGAAACACGTTCGTACATCCTCAATTTGTAGCTCGTGTTCACATTTCTGCCTCTATCGTTCAATGCTCTTTATCATAGGGTAGACAGAGTGAAAGGTTGTGATAACTGCATAGAGTAATCTGCAGAAGTACACACTGAAACCAGTGTCAAAACAGTCCGAAAAAACCCCAGCTTTTGATCTATGGGATCACTTCAAAGCACTCTCCGTCCCGACCCATCCCCTCACTATCTCGATCACCCCCTGCTTCCTGTTACTCACCATCCCGAACAGGGTGTCATTCCCCGCGTCAGAAACCCTCTCCTCCCTTCGTGCAGATCGAATTGCAATGATCATTTGATTTCCTCTCTTTCTCTGTCTCTCTCACTTTCGCGTGCTCTCTCGCTTGCACTCGTTCCACAGAGGTTGCGGGGACTTTTGTGTGTCAACAACCACTCATTTCCAGCTGAAGCTACTCGTCATTTTTGACGCGAGAGGAAACGAAGATTGAGAAGAAGACGCTGCTCTCCAGCTAGAAAAGCGAGGTGAGACATGACACTATACGGAATCAGTACTGATCATTTAATTGCCTTTTTTGCAACAATACTTGTTGAAGTATACGCAAATTTGTGCAAATTTCACAGATATTTATCAGCTTCGAATGCACATTTTACTAGTGATATTAGAGTATTTGCTAATTTGGAGGATACCTGAGCTTGAAGTGCACTTGTTGTGTGTGTATCCAAACATTTTCGTACTACACGTTTTCCCGAGGAGAGACTTCCCTAACTCCGTGTTTTCGGCATCACAAAAGAGTGCTTGCACACTCTTTCCTTGTTCCTCCCGCTGACCCTCTAGCTACTGCTGACACAACCTCGTGCTGGGTCCGAAAACATTCTGTGATTCATCCTTCCCTTCGTCCTTGCTACTGCGTTACTTTTTGCAGAAATTGACGCTCAATCCGGATATCACGACCTGATTTCCTGACTCATAACCGGAAATTAATTGCAGGTCGCAATGCTCGTGCTCAGCAAGCTGAAAATGCAGAAGCGAAGGGTCACACGGTCAGTTAATTTACAAAATTATTTTCGAATCTTTCCTTTTCTTTTCGGCTGTCTACCATTGAATTTCTTAAAATTCATTTTTCTTCATTGAATTCATTGAATTGAATTCCCTGAAATCCCTATTGAATTGATTTCAATTAATACTTCGTTCATTCATACCCTAGGTTGCAAGAGTAAGACTTGTTTGAGAGCATGTTCCCGAATTTCGAATCGTCTTTCGAAACGCTTTGCTTGCGTAGTTGGTGTCGAAATATGTCTATTTGTGCAAAGCATGTCTGAATCGTCGAAAGAGCTTGCGTATTTGGATCTTTTTGCGTGCTCATTCGGTGCTCCACCCTCTCATCACGTCACTTTGCTCCCTCTACGTATCCAATCTCTGCTCAGATTAGGATCGAATGTTCGTTTGATCTGTAGCCGGTTTTCAATCCATTTCTTTGTATGTCTGATCTAATAGCCTAGAGTAGACCCTGGACGTCATCATAACGGTAGATCAAGGAAACGAAAGTGGCAAGCGCGATAGGCTATCGTTGCTATTATAACAGCCGATTGAATAGATCGGAACCGGTGTTCTTTGTACGTTTGATCTGTTCATAGATGGACATCACCATCGAAAGTCATCATTGAGCAACGAAACTTGAGGGAAACGCGATAGTGATCGAACATTTTTGTTCTCTGATCGGATCGAATTGAAGAAAGCCCCTTCTTTAGCATCTTTTCTTGGCGATCTGTTTCAAAGGTCATCGAGATCAACACGGAAACCAAGTTAAAACCGGACGAGACCACTGAAAGTGAGCGTCAAAAAAATCAAAAAAAAATCGTTCGTTACATGTTTCGGTCGTTGCGTCGTTGAAATCAAGTAAGACCAGTTTGAGGTAATCCGGGAGATGATCCATCTAATTGGATTAGAGGGGAGTGTCGTTTCAGCAATTCAATCCGTGCAGTATAGCGTCCTCAAATCAATTAGCAGATTAGCTACCAGTTGGTTTGCACATCAACTATTAGCTGCAGTGATCATTTCATAGCAAGTATGAGAGAGAGTATGTTCAATTAGGAGGGTGCTCCGTTTGCAAGCATATCACTGCATCAACCCCCGATCGGTGTGACATCGGGTAGGGAACGTGAGAGAGGGAGAGAGAAGGGAGTAGCTGACAAGTGGATGAGGAGATCAGAGAGATGTTTAAAGGGGAGAAAAGGAGAAGAGAAGGGAGAACTGTTCCGTGTATCGCGTTCACATCAATTAAAGGGGACTTTAGAAAAGAACCTCATTTCGAACGCTATTTACTTGAGAAATCGGCCTTGGCAGGCGGGCGCGTGTGCATTGTAGATACATGGCTGAGATCAGCCCAGAAATGGTGGGGGTGTTTATACGAGCAAAACAAGAAAATATCAGAACAAATATCAATCAACATTCTTCTGTTTCACTGAAGCACAACTCGATTCTTTATTTGAATAAAACCTTATTTTGTCAACGTATAGAAGATTGAAACACATTTCGATCTTTCATTGGCATGAAACGTCAAAATATTTCCCGTGTTTCTACAAATGTACTGCGATTCAACATCTGATCGAAGCTCAATTTGTGTCTGTATGTGTGATTAGTGTGATCGCCTTTGCCTGTCAGTGCCCTCGCACCCTCCTGTCTTTGAAATACGAGCGTATCTCTGACGCTCACAATGAGCCTCGCCCTGCACTATCACCAGCTACTGACGTTAAGTGCGCAAGTGGTGGGCCTGATGGTCATGGGCAGATACTGCTGTTAAATCTAGTCTACTTTAGATTTTAGAGCAGCTGTGGGGCTGTCATTTAGTTGTACATTCTGCTTCACAAATTAAGACATGATGCGCTCAATTAGGGTCAGCATGTTATTGCCAAAAGAAGCAGTGATCCGGCAGCAGCATAAACTACGCAATTAGAGCCTTTATCATTGACGCACGAGACATTAGCTCCCAACTCCACCGCCTATCAGCAGGCTCCAATTAAGCCGGAAGCCCTGATCTTCTCTCTCCAATCAGCTCGATCTCTCTCGAGCCAACTCTAGGGGTCAATAATTGAGCAATCGTCTGACTCTCTTCAGTTTGCACGCTCTCTCGTATCTCTGACAGGCGAGAGAGCGTGCAAACTGAAGAGAGTCAGACCATTGGTCCAACAATAACTCTCTTCATTCTGCGTGCTCTCTAACCGGTCTGATGGTGATAGAGCGGGGAACTGAGGAGAGTCATTTCTTGTGAAGTCATCCCTTTTCTGCTCCTCTCTAGGCGAAACTTGCCAGCTAAGCAGCAGTGATAGCGGGGCAATGTGACGCACGTACCAGCATGGAGACTATTTCCGTCGGAGCTTAGAGGGTTTAGAGTTGAAAAATGTGATGATCCCCCGAAATATGTAAGCCTGTGACGCACATATGACTCGGGGAGGTAAAAAGCAGTAGAATTTCGGAGCCTGACCATAAACAGATTGTAGCTTCAAGTGGTTTTGTTGAATGAGAGGCAACAACATCATAACATCACTGTCATTCATCCCATCATACATAGTCTGATTGAAGCACATCTCAGTTTTGTGATTAGTCTGAATCCTTCCATTGTCAGAGCCCTTGCACTGTAGGCTCTAGTCTCTTTTGTCTCCGGATGTCCTTATCACAAACAATGAACTGCGGAAATGGGGAATCATATTTCACCTCCTAGCATCTGTTCTTTATTATTTCGTAGGGAGAGACGTGCAGAATCCAGTGGAGGAAGGCGACGCACTTCCCTGCGTTGGGAGTACTTCCGTCGAGGGTAAGGAATGGGTCGAGAGTCGATATGTGTGATATACCATCTGCAGAATGGTATTTGAATCAGACTTTATGTGTAGTGACAATGTGTTGTAAATAAGAAGCGACTCAACTATCATATTTTAGTTGAGCTTCATTCAATATACTTTGAATGAAACACTTTGTGATTAGGCCCATTCATTCTATTGTCGGTGCCCTCGCACTGTGGGCTCTTTTGTCTCAGAATCTCCTTATCTCTGTTGCATAATGAGAACCCCACTTTCACCTCCTATCATTAGCCGAAAAGCGAAGCAGCAGTGATAGCGGGAAAATGTACTGAGCGCACTATTATGAGGACTATTCCGGTACAGAAATTTACTGATGAGGGTGTAAACGACCAAAGAATGATACATCCATCTTTCGGGAAGAAACGCGCCCAATTCATCCTGTAAAAATCGTCTCAAAAATTCTCGTGATATAGATACGATATAACACAAGAACGTGACACTGATCAGTGTTGGGACTATTCTGGTAAAGAATGAGAACAATTTGAAGGCGTACGCGATCAAAGAATCATTGCATGCGATCAGCAGTTCGCTCAGTACACCCGGAAAACACCCTTGCGGCACGGCACCTATGGGAAAGGCGCGTGATGGGGAAAAACGAAATAACACAAAAACGTGACGGCGCCTTATCTTGATGCATTCCTCGACTATTTTTTGCAATGAAGATCATCATGGGGATACTCTATGTTTGATCTTACAATTGTTTTCAACTACAGTTATGCGAAGACGGGGCATTGAAAAAGTGATGAAGGAGATCGGTGATTTTTGCTCAATAGGAGAAGGTGAAAACGATCAAGCATGCTGATAAGCCCTGATTGTTGCTGATTAACATTGCTCTGACGCAAAATCCGATTCACCCCGTGCGTAGGGGCGCCTATTTTTGCAAGGGGTTTGAAAAGATTACATGCAGGCAACAAGCTATAGAATAATGATAACAAGCTCACACTTCACCCTGGCTCCCCGGCTACCTTCGACATGTGTGGGTAAGTGATCTCATTGGCTGAATGGGGAATTATCAGAAGTCACACGTCCGAATCCTCTTAATGTTCTCTTTGAAAGTATGAAGAGGATTGCGATATGTGTATGTGTCGACTCTTTTGCAAAGAATATTTGCGCTTTGTTCGGCTGATATTTTTTAGGAGAACACTCCCTATTCGACCTTGATTCGCGCCGACACTGTAGTCTGAATTTGATTATCCGTGTGTTTGATTTTATTAGAGAGATGGGATCGAGATAGGATATATGGGTTCGGATTGAACTAGCCAATCAGATTTCATTTTCTCTTCCACAGGAACTAATTTGGGTGCTCATGCTAATTTCGGGTATTCCATTGTGCGTGCGCTTGAATGATTGATGAATTTCCCATCCGGATATAGCCTATCTGTCATTCCCTCACTCTTGTCCGGTCTCTGGTCTTCGGTTATATCATAGTGCAGCGTGTTGTTTTCGGCGCAAATAGTTCAGCGAGGGAGAAGAGATGACTTTGACCTAAACAAAATACCTCCCGGGATCTCCGTTGTTTTTCGTGTACCCGAGAGGATGAGTCTCTGTCACAACTTTTATCTCCTGAAGGTCAGAAAGAGCGAGAGAGCAGGCAGAGTGAGGAGGTTCAGAGATCTTCATTCTCGCCAGTGCACCCGGGTGTTAGATGAGAGTCGTCAAGGTGTGGAGATCTGGGGGGTTTTATGGGAATTATTTATCGTTAGCTGGGTCATTTACAAAGAGCAATCGAAAGGTGAATGAGAAAGTTGAGGTTGTGTTTTCTTATCGGAAAAGGCAAGAAAAGATTAACTTGAAATGCATTCATGACTCAAGTGCATTCCCTGAAACTCATTCCTTGTCCTGTAATTTATTCACAGCTTGAGCATGTGAAATTACAAGAATGAAATCATTCGTGTTTTGTCACATTTCGCAATTTTCTCTCGTTCGGCATTGTCCGGTACTCAAGTACGCAGAAAATACGAGCTAAGAAAAGGCCGTCAGATACAATTGTCACTCTTTTCTAGCGACCAAAGCCCTGTAGAAATTACTGAAAAGGCGCCATAACAACAGTACGCTTTTTTCTTCGTTCCGATCGTGTTATTCAAATATTTTTATTTGATTTATCGCCGTTGGCCTTTTCCTAAAATTATTAGGCCCTGTCTGAAAGGAAAACAGCCAAAACAACCCCAATCGCGTCGCCCTAATACTGTTTCCTCCGAAATTTCTCCCTCGCCAAAACGAAGGAAAGGCTCAGAAGCTACTGATGCAATGGTCTGTTAGGCGGGTAAGCTTGACGATTTTTTTCCATCCTTAGTTCGGAGATCGTCTGTCATTTAACGCCTAATTATATTTCCCCTAAATTTTATTTGTCTGTCGACGAAGCGAATAGATGGAACAGATAAGCCAATTTAGTTGAATTTTTCCCAGAAGGTCAAATTTGGTTTCGAATTTGGTTTTTGAGGTCACAAAGCGAGGCAAAATTTAAAAGTCGAAGCTAGAGATCACTGAAGAAGAAACTCATTCCTGAAAGCGCGTCTCAGTCGTTCCGAAGGAGAAGAAGCGTTCTTTGATGGGCTCTCTTCTCATCTTCAGTTTACGTTCTTTCTCGTTCTCTCTGACTGGCGAGAGAGTATGCGGAATTGAGAGAGAGTCAGATTGAGAGCCCTATAAAAGATGTAAAGAGAGAGAGAGAGAGAGAAGTGCGCGTGTTGAGGAACCATTCAGTTGGATGAGGAGGGGAAAACACTTGACGAGCGACTTCTACTCGTTGAAGCGCGCTCTCCACACGAAATATGGGTTCTCATCTTGATTCTCTGCAGCGGTCATTTTTCGTTAAAAGTGTATTTCCATTCTTATTCGAGATCTCGTAGTAACAATGTACTTTTTTCGAGAGTTTTTTTTAATGCTCGAACGTATTCCTGTTGTACGTTTCTCCTTTCCTTCGTCCAAACACTTGACGAGCGACATCTAGTCGACGCGAGCTGTCCATTCAACGCTGTTGTTCACAGGTTCTCGTTAAAAGCTACTGTGGACTTAGAACATTTGGCATTTAGCGCTATCCTTGTTTTCAATCAACCTTCAAGCATCCAATCCAGAACTAGTAAACGTTTTCAAAGAACTATTTTTCCAATGTCTTCCTAACACCACACCTTCTTTGAGATACATTTTATAATCTCGAAAGTCTTATTTCTGGTGTTCCCTTCGCTTCCTCTTGCGTCCTTCACGACCTCAGAACGTGACCTTCAGCTATTTTCTTCTTCTCGAAATATTATGGGCATCCCGTTTATCCGTGAGTCCGGGACTGTAAACAACGCATGTACTCACGGAGGACGTAGACGGTATTTGTTATTCTGCCCCGAGGCACTTCTCCTTTCAATTCCACCCTGACTTCTCTCTAGTTCTGATCAATAGATCCATGTTCTCCTCTTTTTACTCACACTCTTATTCCCTCTGACCGAAGCGAGAGCTATCAAACAAAAAATCAGAATATTGCTGGATATCTGTCAAGATTTCTGTGAATTTTCTTCCCCTTACTCGAGCTCAAGAATGATCTCTGTTTAGGAATGTACTATACCAACTATATAAATACCTTTGGATGTGCATGCCAAAGCATATTATTGCATGCGCGCATACAAAGGAACATTTTCGAAAACAAGACGCTGTTCATTCCGTGTAAGCACTCCTTTCACTAAGCTAATTGCATCTTGCGCTGAACGGTAAATACGGCTTGTACTTGCTGACATTCGTACGAGAATAAATTAAATTTTCTGTGCCAGAAAACAGAAAATGCATTGACAAGGGCACCCGGTTATGCATTTTTCGTATTTGACTCTTGAACCGTTTCAATAGCCGAGTGATCTACTATCCAAACAAAGTGGATCCATCCATATCCAATATATCCCCTCCTTTGTCGTCTCATCCTCATCAATCTTCTTTTGTCACCAAGTCAGCTTTGGCTCTCCTCATTTCACACGCTATCTCATCAGTCAGAGCGAGAGAGTACGAAAAATAAGGAGAGTGCATTGTGTCTTGCGAAGTCATCCTGTGTCGAGACAAAGGCTGACTTCGCGTCTCTCTTAGTTCTGCGTGCTCTCTCACCGGTTAGACAGGCAGAGATAGCACGTATAATGAAGAGATTAATTTTTAAGAAGCCATTCCTAGTTGAGACTACTGCCTTCTATTGTGGTATCCCTTTTCCGGAATGGTGAATCAGTCTGGGAACCTTTTATTGCTGCTTCTTTGAGCCATTTATTAAATTTTGAACGCTTTGTGCATTCGTTCCAAGACAAGAAACGATTATTTATTCCTTTCTTTTCATATGGTTCCAATTGTCGAAAATTTGAACGCTTTCCTTTATTTAATTTTAGGGAGACTAGTTGACAAAGGTCGCTTGCAGTTAGTGGGACGTTCGCCTGGACTGAAGTTCAGAAGGCCAATGCAGTTTAGACCTCCAATGACCATTAATTCCGCAAGTTTTGCAACATCGTTAATCCTCTAGAGCCTCATTCCCTCATTCCATCAAATGTGACCTCTAGAGCTTCTGACTGCTCAGTATCATCCCTCTCCAAAGGGAATGATCTTCTTTGTTATCCTTTCTACATTTTGCATGCTCTTACCGGCCTGATCGGCGAGAGAGTAGGTAATATGAGAAGAGTCACTTCTTGCGAAGAAATTAGTACTCCTCAGCGCATATCTGACCCTCTCCCTTTTCCATGCTCTCTAGCCCACCAGACGAAAGGATACATCAATACATCTTTCTTCCCCCTTCCCTGTTCCACTTCGCCTCAAATTTCACCGAGATTTTGCTTGCGAGTCCGAGTAGTTTTTACGTCTCCTTCCTTCCTCTCACCGAGTGAGAGACCCTCTCGCTATCTCATGCTCTCTAGCCGGTAGGAAAGACGAAAAAGTGAAGTAAGTGGAGAGACATTCACTCTTTCCTCCACTTTTCCTCCACATCTGGTCGTTTCCTCGGGACTCCAAACGACTCTTTTCCTTTATGACGGGGTTGATGTGCGTATTATGATCTACGGCGCAGATTCTATAGAATGGATGCAGATTGATGTGGGAATCAACGACTGGCGATGGGAAGTTTGAGAAACTTAAGAGACCCTCCACGAGAGAACGTAACAATTGTGCAGAGGTCCACGGATGGCCAAAAATTCGATAATTCCCAAACTTTTTTCCTGGAATGTAGGCCCCGAGTGCTGATTGACGGCCGCAATAACTAAGGCTATGGGTCGATTTTGAAAAAGTTTCAGGTACCTCCCATTTTGGGGTCGAAAAAGTCGATATCTCAGAATGACATGGCATATATATTTCCTGACGTATTTTCACTCGTAGAAACCGAATTTGAGCATGTAGCTGTCGTCTCTGGGACATATTTGCAAATTTGCGCTAAAAATCGACCTTTGGATCAAAATATCTGAAAAGTCTCAATTTTTAAAATTCTGATTTTTTGAAAAGATGTATACTTTCATGGGTAGATTCCAAAAATCGTATCTAAAATCTGCGCAAAAAATTCGAAATCATCGAAAATGGGAAGAATTTAGTCGAAAAAGTGGTTTTTCGAGGTTAAGTTTTTCCAATCACAATTTCTCGCACTGGGATGCTCAAATTCGGTTTCTACGAGTGAAAATACGTCAGGAAATATATATGCCATGTCATTCTGAGATATCGACTTTTTCGACCCCAAAAATGGGAGGTACCGGAAACTTTTTCAAAATCGACCCATAGCCTTAGTTATTGCGGCCGTCAATCAGCACTCGGGGCCTACATTCCAGGAAAAACGTTTGGGAATTATCTAATTTTTGGCCATCCGTGGACCTGTTACGTTCTCTGGTGGAGGGTCTCTTAATATTCTCGAAATATTATAGAATGTTCCAGCAAAAACGATATCTTCATGATTTGTCAAATCAACAATGGATTCATCAGTGCATTAATGAATTCATCAGTGTTTCTCGGTCATTCGACTTTCATAGAAAAAAAACAATAATCGTCTTCTCATTCTGAGGAAGATTCCGTTAGACGACTTCCTCCTTTCTTCCGTCGTACTTTTCCCAGTTTTCTTCTCAACTCTCCCTTTGGGAATAGCCCCATTCTCTGACTTTTCAAGAAATATCTCGGTCTCTCTATTCTCTGTGCTCACTCAACGCGACATCTTCTTGACGTCTAGGAATCTGCTCCAGAGAACGTGCAACGAAACCAGACAATGTGTCTCTCTTCCAAGTATTATTGTTCCTTCTCGAGAAGGGGAGGGTTTCAATAGAGTCTCTATTAGCTATCAGAGCAGACGAGAGAGTGTGGCAAAGCGAGAGAGTGCAGAGGGCTATTTTCTCTCATTCCCACACTTGAGGTGAGACATGATTGGCCTCGTTGTGCCCCGTTAAGAAGGACCAAACAATTGCCCCATTGCACCTTCTGGAGCACTCTTTTCACTGGCTTTTCGAATACGGAAGAAAGCTCTCTTCATTTCACATACTCTTTCACCTGCTCTGACCAGCTCGATCGCATTTCAGAGACAGAAGGTAGGTCAAGTGGGCGGGGCTTGGTGCGTTTCTTCTTCTAACTCTGCTTCTGCAGCAGATTGAGTTAGTGTTCGATGCACAGAGCCTACTTCCTCTTCCAGGAGAGCTAGCTGTATTATCGCTTGAAGGCACATTTGGCTATTTAACCTTTTCCATCTGCACTGTCTCGTAATTCCCCAGCCAAATTGGCAATCTAGACTTTGTCCATTGTTCACGCTTCACAGCGCGCTTCTCCGACCTATCGGGCGAGTCAAACAACTTTCGCTAAACCGCTAAACCAACTTTGGTCCTCTCAAATTATTCGCGTGGGCACATCCGCCGTGAGAAGAAATTCGCGAAAGTAGCGAGAATGTCTCTTGTTTGCAACTATTTTCCGGTCGAGGGACTCTGTCTGACTCTCTTCAGGCCACACATTATCTCGCTCCGTCTGACCGACTAGAGAGTACGGGAATTGAAGAGAGCGGCTAATCCCCGGTCGTATGCGAGGCGACGATTTTTCATTTCCTTCGGCATATTTCGGAGGAGCATAGGGCGAGAGAGCGTGTGAAATGAAGAGAGTTTTCGTCTGACCAGCGAGAGGGCATGGAGAATGAAGAGAGCGAATATCCTTCGTGGCCTTTCGGTAATATCCGGTTGATCTTCTTGTTTGTGGAGTGGATAAAAGGGGCTGACTCGTCATTCCTCCACGGTTGATTATGGTAAGAACTGTTGGACAAAGGATGGTCATTTGGACATTTGAACTCAGTGGTACCACATATTGGTTGAAGCGCGCTTTCTTTTAAATTTCAGTATATTGGTGTAAATAAGCAAAGAAAGAAAAAAGCTTGCAGATCAACTTTTGAAGATGTGCACTTTCTATTTACTTCTCGCTAATCTCCAAAGTTTGGCTCATCTCGATTCTTTTTCGAGTGTTTGTTGTACGGGTTTGCGCGCGAAATGCGTCAGAACGCTTCCTCTCGCGGATTATTATCCAAACCTATTTGTGAGAACTCACTGAAGTGAGAAGTAGGAAATCCCTGGAACCTTGCTCACAACAATCATGTTTCTAGAGATTCAGTGGCATATTATTCTAACTGGTTACAAGAGAAACTGCTAGCTCAAAAACAATCAGTTTTCTTTGACATTTCTCACTGAAATTATCAACATCTGGCGTCTCTTTCGAAAAGGTTGCAGATTAGCGTAAGATGTCTCCCTATTTTGCATTCTCTCTCACCTCTCTGTCTATTGAGAATATGTGTAATGATGAGCGAAGCAAATTGGTGGTCTTTCGCCACTGCAAAGGTTGCCTGATGATTCACTGATTGCGATCAAACATAGCCTAGTTGTTGATGTAGCATCGTTTACTTTACGATCATTAGTGGCTACAAATGAGCTGACATTGTTTGTCCGAAACTGTTGTTCGAGACTCTTGTTGATCCGTCAGTTTCGAGATTCGATCTTTGTCTAGTCACGGCTGAGCTCTGATTTCCAGGAATGCACGATAATAATGGAATGAAATCCTAAGATCCTAACTTCAGCGCTTGCGCAAAAACGCATGATCATACATTTCACAGATCCAGACAACAAAAGTATCTTTGCTATCTCTTTGCGATGGGAAGATCCTTGAACGCTCGACCCCATTATGGAATAGATGAGCTAGAGTGTGCCGCGTCTGGTGTGCGACACGACTTTTCCCCTGATTCAGGATATTAAAATCCTTGTCACATCTTCCTTGTTGGCAAAATCCTTGCGGACTCTAGTCCATTGTGAGAGCAGAGGAGAATAGATCATTTCGCACTTGGAACGGGGGTGATTGGAGGAGTCTCTCTCTCTTCATTTCGCGTTCTTTCTCACCGGGCTTTCCCAACTTTCAATGATGAGTGTTGACTGGGTATTTCATAGCCTCCTGGGGAGATCTCATTCTCTCCTATTCGCGTGATATTTCTCCTCCCTGAGTCCACTTCTCTCCTCTCCTCCCCCACACGAACTCTAGTGATGAGACATTTCATAGCCCACTCCACCTCCGGGATAGATTACATCACAGAGGGACAGCTGAGTGGCGCGGCGCAATAAACTATGGAAGACATCGGTCTTTACGCCACCGCTGATTTCATCCGTGTGCATTAGCCGTGTAGTTCGAGACTCAATTTTTCCACACTATCTCGCCATATATCTGAGTCTTAAACTTTAAATTTTCTTTGCGTATACATTTCTCCGTTCCATGTTCTCCTTTTTTCGGACTTGTTAGTACATTACGACGCCCATTTTTGACACCCCTAAACCATTATTTTCAGGATGATCAAACGCAAACTGCAAGATCTCACAGCGTGCTGCGCTTACCAGGTCAACTTTCTGCACGCGAAAGGTCAGTTTTTTTCTAATATTCTTATTTAATTTTTTACGATTATTCTTAAAATAGTTTCTGCTACTCTGCCCTCATCTTTCCTCTCTCACGGCTCCTTCCTTTCATCCTCTGAAATGCGATCTGTGTTCCGGCGGAAGTCGTGTTCCCAGATCTTTCATAAATTAGTAGCGCTAGAGATGCAGAGAGCGGGCTCAGATACTGCTGAAGAAAGGTAGTTGACGGGCGTTAGATATGATGGGAAGAAGGGTTCTTTGGTCGTCGAAGTGATTTTCTGGTACCAAATCCATGCAGACAAAACTAAACTTCTCATGGGGGGCACGGATCCATTTATGGTGAAACTCATCAACAATGTTAAATATGTGTATCATTGTAAGTGCATTGCTTTTATTATGGTTAATACTTTAGAGACGTGAGTTAGGTGGGAAAAAGGAAAGTGAGGACGAGGGAATAACGCATCGTTCTCTACGTTCGAATGATTGATTATTGTGTGCCCAGAATGATGACGACGACATCAACTTCTTTATATTCCTGGAACTGATGAATTTAGACTGAAACATATCCGAATGATTAAACGTGGTAGCCATTGCTGGTTATTTCTCAGTCATCTTGTCCCCTCATTATAATTAAAATCAAGAATTGGCTGACAAGGAGCATTCTGGGAACTCTCGCATACATCTAACCGTCTGTCTGGGGAATCCCCGAGAGTTCGGGGAAAAAGGAGCGATGGAAGGGGTGATGGACACAACAACTTTCCACTTCTCTCGAAATCTTTCGTTGTTAGACAGACTAGAGATCACGACGAATAGAGAGAGTCCGTTTAATCCTTCTGTCCTCTCTCATCTCATCTTTCTCGTAGTTAGAGAAAGAGAGATAGTGTGGGAAAGTGAGAGAGACGGGTGAGCTTCCATTGTGATGAAGCGAAAACAATAGAGGAGAAAAACCAGGAAACGAGTTGAGGAAGAGGTAGAGGCAGAGGTCAATGGGAGGAGGGAGGAGGGTTCAGAATGTAAATACAAAACATTTTTGAAATGTGAAAATATCAATATAATTCAGAACACGACTGGCGGGAATTCCGACGACAGTACGAAGTGTTGGAGGAGATCGGAAGGGGAGGATTCGGAGTGGTTTATGCCGGTGGGTAACTGATCTTTGACCTAACAGAACTTCAACTTTTGTACGGCAGATTCACAAATTTATCTCTAAAGTAACATGTTTCATATATTTTATAAATTACTTGATGTTCTTCTGGAGGTGATACTTTCTTGCCCTTCTCATTTCCCCAAAAAAATACATTAATCAGCATTAATCTTTGATCTCTGTAGGCACTCGTATCTCCGATGAGGCCACAGTCGCTATAAAATTCATCGAGCACCGACACGTCCGAGAGTGGACTCTGGTACGACTTTCTGTGTTTAGCGACCTCTCGAAAAGTCGGGCATTTCATGCAGAGACTTTCTCTTCCTGTTAACGATCGTAACTATTCCAGACGGGTTCTCATTTGATCCCCTCGGAGGTTTCCCATCTGGAAGTGTGCGGAGACGTGCCCGGTTGTATCAAACTCTACGATTGGTTCGCAAAGTACGGTATCCTTATCGTCTGGATCCTGCACGGAAATCCGGAAGTTACTGTAATTATCGATTTTACAGTTCGAAAGGCTTTGTCATCATTATGGAACGACCGAAAGAGGCCTGTGACGTATTCGATCTAGTAACGAGATACGGTAGATTGGATGAGGATACCGCCCGATCGATATTCCTACAGGTACGGTATCAACCGAATATCGATCGATATAGTAATCCAATTATTTTCAGGTTGTGGATACGGTGTGCCAGATGTATGCGAAGCACGGCCTGATCCACAGGGACATCAAGGTAGGTGGTCCCGAGGGGAAGATTAGGATTACGGTATTGATTTCCAGGACGAAAATATCATTGTTAGTATGGAGACGGGCGAGGTACGACTAGTAGATTTCGGAGCGACTGCAGCTGCAGAAAAGGCAGTGAAGAAGGAGTTTCAGGGTACGGTGGATTACGATAGCATTGAAATACTTCCCTAGATACTGTCTATGAGTGTGGTTAATGTACCTGTGATTCAGGCACACGGTCTTACTGTCCTCCAGAGTGGTTCCGAATGCTACAGTACCTGCCACTGGAAGCGACGGCTTGGTTAGATTTTTGGAATATTCGTTTCGAATGGATATGCTTCAACGACTTCATAAAATTTCAAGAAAATATCGATATTTGGTGATTGCTCGATTCATATTGGAAAAAAATGAGAAAAAAATCGTGCCATAAAACCGTTTAAAAGAAATATTATTCCCAGGTCGCTGGGCGTTCTTCTGTACATCCTGGTCACTGGTACTCTTCCATTCAAAAACGAAGTGCAAGCCTGTCTCGGATCCATCGCCTTCCCATCGTATCTCAGCAAGGGTGAGACGACTAGCCGTGTTATTACGCTTTCCTGAAGACATTCCAGTCATAGGAATGAAAATACCACAGTGAAATTTCGAATATCATAATCTGATTCATTACGTAAAACATAAACTTTGACATGATCTGAAATATGAAGGAATCTATTTCCGAAACACATCAAAGATCAACTCTAAATGTTTCAGAGATATGCCAGTTGATCAAGCGATGTCTCTGTACAGTACCCAGTCAGCGAGCTACCATTTCCGAGATCCGAGGTGGGAGATCAGAGATCAAAGATCTAATACCAATCAATGATCTACTCAGGTCACTCGTGGCTCGCGAAAACTCTTCCGATCTTCAAAGAAACTTTCGAGGAGTACCTTGATGCTAAGCTCAAGCCAAGTGAGATCAAAGGCCAGAATACAAAGTTCAAAGATCAAAATTCGCTTTAAGAAACGAAGAAATCGCTTGATCGCGACATTTCCGTGGAGGAGAACCGACTGTTGGAAGACAGGATCATTGTGGGAACGGACAATAGGGAAAATCGGTTAGTGCATAATTGATGGGATCACTTATGTTTCAGTGAATACATATATTTAGTGCGATCGAGAGTTCTCTAATAGTTAGATTTTGGTAGTCTTTTCAACAACAAAAAATACCCATGAGTAATCTTTTCATTATATTTTGTTGCTTGTTCCATCATCATTTCTGATCTTTGATCTCTTCAGTGAATCGACTGTTACGGATGAGTGCAGAATGCGAAGGGAGAGCACGGAATACCTGGAGGCATTCACGAGTCTGCCCCGATTAGACTGCAGTGAGTTGAATGTCTGACCTAAGGAACTATCTCTAGGGATACGGTAACAATTTAAAATCCTTTAAAAACAGCGAAAGAGTAAAGGTCAAAGTCCTCTTCTCTGCAGGCACAGAGGGTCTCGCTCGACTCGCCTCCAAGTACGATAATGTCTCCGCCTCCTCCCTCGCTGACTACTACTCACTGTCTTCCTTCGCCACTGCTGCTGAGTCATTCAGGTATTGTTCTTATTATTATTGTTTTTGTTAATGTGATTGTTTTTGTTATTTTTGAATTTAAAATATTTTAAATTCACATTTTTAGCAATCTCCTCGACGAAGTGTCGGAGCCGGCGATTGACGAGCTGAGCGATTCGAGGTGAAATAATTTATAGATAAAAAAAATCAAAATTTATTAAAATATGGAATAATAAATATTGATTTTTTGTGTTTTTATAGCATCTTCGGCGCACAAGCCATTGAATTTCGATTAGCGCACAACGAAAATGTTATCTGTGAAACACAGAAACAAAGCCCTCGAGGTGACTGGGTTCCCCAATCGTTGATCTCTGCAGTACCCCTCTCACGAAGGCCCGTTCTCTCTCTGCGTATTCTCTCTCCCGAAGACGTCGTTCAATGCTTCCGAGATCATCTTTCGAGAGGGAATTAGATACGGTAGAAGAGACTGACCAGGTGAGGATACTGTAGGATACGGTAGTCGTCGGTTTTGCATAAAATTAAAGTTACAAGAACAACAAAAACAACAACACCGTTTCTTTTTCAGTCCCTCCATGAGGACGCGTGTCTTCTCTCCGAGGCCTCATTCGTTCCTTCCATATCCGAGTCTTTCTCCCTTCCTCCAACGATGTTGAAAATTCTGAGGGAGCAAGCGCCCGATTCGCCCTTCATTGTGAGTCTCCAACGGAATTTGGGTTACGGTATCCAACGATATAATGGAAGGTTTTCAATTGATCTCTTCCCTTCAGGGCTACTCCAATGACTCCTTCTATCGTGACTCGCCCCCTCCGACTGTCGTCCCTTCAACGCAGCAGCAGATGCAGCAATCACAGCCCCCACCGAGCCCCGCCCCTTCAGCCAAGCACGTACCGACCTACCACAGGTATAATATCGCCTTAAGCATGTATTTTCTTTGACTAAATTCATCGTGTGAATAGAGATAAGTATATTGACTCGAGTGTGTTTCAACATCGAATCAAAATACTTTGACTCTATTTATTGACAATGATCGATGAACATCCGGAACAATAAAAAAACGATTTCGTCAGCTTTAAGCCGTCCATAATTACGTTAATTCCAGTCGTTTCTGCCTGGGTGCCTCTTCTCCTTCCTCTCCCTCTCCCCTCCGTCCTCGATTCTCCCTCGACATGGACAGCGACTCCTCAGTCCGAATGATCAGTCGTATGCGGCCTCTTTTCGTGTCCGAGGCCCCGCCCGCCCTGGCTGTATTTGCTGCACCCGGCTGCTGAGGCTGCAGAGCGAGAGAGGATGCAGCTACCGTAGAAATATCCAGTCTTAGTCAACCATCGTTTCGTTCCCCAGTTTTCATAGTTTGCCCACTATTTTCCCAGCAGTTGTCTCTATTTCACAACACAGAGTAGCATCCTAGCTTCGCATTGCCAATGATATTTTGCTCCCGAAACGGGTAAGCTGAGCCATTTTCTGTTCCGCTCGAGATCCCATTGACACCCCCACAAAGACTTCCTGTATTTATCGACATATCGACCGACACTTTTAGATTTGTGTGTAATGTAACCTTGTGAACGACCCATACGGGACCCTCTTTTGACTGCATGTACATTCAACGCGATACACCGGTATTTATTCGAGTTAGCCACTTCGAGTGCTAAATATAAAGAATTTACAAGATATTTGTTACATTGCTCAAATCCAAAAATCATTACAAGAACGTGAATTGAGAAGGCGGAGTTACCGTAATCACAATGACAGTAAACATGAGATAATCAAAAGCTGACTTTAAAATATTTCAAATCCTCATTTCCTACAGCTACCTGATTAATGCTTGAGCGGTTGAGCATGTAAAGATCATAGGCTTGCCGGGTGTCTTGTGTTCAAGCCGGATCCAGATTTCCACATCAAGGTAAATAAAGTACTGTGCCAAGAGTAGGGATGGTTTCACAACAATCGACTCTCTTAATTCTGCGGTATCTATCGCCTGACCTTGCACGTAGTTCTCTTTACACAACGAGAAGTATTCAAGGCGCGATAGCCGAATCTATGAGGCTCTGTATTCCTTTCAATTTTGAATTATTCGTATTTTGTATGTATTTCAATGCAACAAGGTACAGAAAATTATTTATAATTAGCACTCGAAGTGACTAACTCGAATAAATACCGGTGTGTCGCGTTGAATGTACATGCACTCAAAAGAGGGTCCCGTATGGGTCGTTCACAAGGTTACATTACACACAAAAATGGGAAAGTCGGTCGATATGTCGATAAATACAGGAAGTCTTCGTGGTGGCGTCAAAGGGATCTCGAGCGGAACAGAAAATTGATCCACTCACCCGTTTTGGGAGCAAAATATCAGTGGCAATGACAAGCTAGGATGCTACTCTGCGTTGTGAATTAGAGACAACTGATGCGAAATAGTGAGCAAACTATGAAAACTTGGGAACGAAACGAGTATAGACTACGACTGGCTACAGTAGCAGCAGCTGCATTCTCTCGCTCTGCAGCCTCAGCAGCCGGGTGCAGCAAACACGGCCAGGGCAGGCGGGGCCTCCGACACAAAAAGAGGTCGCATGCGACTGATCACTCGGACTGAGGAGTCGCTGTCCATGTCGAGGGAGAATCGAGGACGGAGGGGAGAGGGAGAGGGAGGAGAGGAGGCACCCAGACAGAAACGACTGAAATGAACGCGTTTTACAACTTGATTGTCGAAAAAAAGGACAGAAAATTTTGATTTTTGTTATTCCCTCGCATGCAGCACGATTGAGTTCCACTTTTTTCAGGAAATCAAAAATCGTTCCTGAAACGCATCGGGAACTCGTTGGTTAATTTACCTGTGGTAAGTCGGTACGGACTTTGTAGCCGAGGAGGGGGCGGGGTTTTTCGGGGGCTGCGACTGCTGCAGTTGCTGTTGATTCGATGAAGGTACGACAGTCGGAGGGGGAGAATCGCGATAGAAGGAGTCATTGGAGTAACCCTGAATGGAAGAGAGTTGCCATGTCTAAGGCTTATTCTTCTATTCAATCATTGGCTACCATAACTCCGAAATTCCGTTGGAGACTCACAATGAAGGGTGAATCGGGCGCTTGTTCCCTCAGGCTCTTCAGCATCGTTGGAGGAAGAGAGAAAGACTCGGAGATGGAGGGAACGAATGAGGCCTCGGAGAGAAGACACGCGTCCTCATGCAGGGACTAAAAGAGGAATCATGTTATTGCTGTTGTTGTTGTTATTGTTTTGATCGTAATCTTCTAAAAATAAATATCTACCGTATCTTACATTATCCTCACCTGATCAGTCTCTTCTACCGTATCCAATTCCCTCTCGAAAGATGATCTCGGAAGCATTGAACGACGTCGTCGAGAGAGAGAATACGCAGAGAGAGAACGGGACTTCGACAGACGGGAACTGTAGAGATCAAATGTAGTCATTCATCTCGAGGACCGACAGACAATTTTGTGTTCCACCGATAACATTTACGAAGTGCACGAATCGAAATCCAATTCTTTGTTGATCGGTATCTGATAAATCACAAACAATAAATAAAAAGTATCATAATATTTCGTAATTATTATTACGTTTATTTTACCTCGAATCGCTGAGCTCATCCAGTTCCGGCTCCGAGACTTCCTCGTGGAGATTGCTGAAAATGTGAATTCAGAATTTTTAAAATTCGATTACAACAACAAACCTGAATGACTCAGCAGCGGTGGCGAAGGAAGACAGTGAGTAGTAGTCAGCGAGGGAGGAGGCGGAAACATTATCGTACTTGGAGGCGAGACGAGCGAGACCCTCTGTGCCTGGAGAGATGTGGGGTTTGATCTTTCATAGTTATTGAAGGACTTTGATCGGTTACAGTACTCCAAGCGAGTGTTCGTTGAGTCAGACATCCAACTCACTGCAGTCTAATCGGGGCAGACTCGTGAATGCCTCCAGGTATTCCGTGCTCTCCCTTCGCATTCTGCACTCATCGGGGAGAGTCGATTCACTACAGAGATCAAAGATCAGAAATGATGATGGAAATGTAGCGATAAATTAAATAATTGCGTTTGAATAAGTTAATAATTTAAACCGATGGCCAAGAATCTATTAGCATTGGCGTTATTTGTTAGAATAAACGTTGTCAGAGAAGCTTATCTGTTCACATCAATGATCCACTTACCGATTTTCCCTCTCGTCCTTCCCCACTATGATCCTGTCCTCTAATAGCCGGTTCTCTTCCATAGAAATATCGCGAGAAAGAGTTTGCTTGGGTTCTGAAATGGTTTTGTTCTTCGCACTTTTCGTTTGATCTTTGATCTCACTTGGCTTTAGCTTAGCATCTAAATATTCCTCGAATGTTTCTTCGAAGATCGGTAGAGGTTTCGCGAGCCAGAAGTGACCTGAATAGATCATTGATTGATATTTGCTCTTTGGTCTATGATCTCTCACCTCGGATCTCGGAAATGGTCGCTCTCTGGCTGGGCACTGTACAGAGACATCGCTTGATCAACTGGCATATCTCTGAAAATGTGTGTATTGATCTTTGATCTTTATCGTTGGAATTCTTCTCTCCTTCTTCTTTCGGAAAGAGCAGCAACAACTATTATCCTCACCCTTGCTGAGATAAGAAGGAAAGGCGATGGATCCGAGACAAGCCTGAACTTCATTCTTGAATGGAAGAGTGCCAGTGACAAGGATGTAGAGAAGAACTCCCAGAGACCTGAGAATTATGCATTTTATGCATTTATTTAGCAATAAAAATGTCTTCCTTATGTTGGAAAATTGATCGTTTTTTGAATAGAAAACGAAGGATGCGACGGATCGAAATTTAGTATCTACTGAATGTTTTAGGAGTCGGTGAAACACAATTGTTCCAAATAGATAATATTTCTCACCAAGCCGTCGCTTCCAGTGGCAAATACTGAAGCATCCTGAACCACTCTGGAGGACAATACGACCGGGTGCCTGAATCAGGGTATATAGTAACCAACAGTAATCGAACCCAGAAGCTACTTCACTACAGTACCACTATGATCCACCGTACCTTGGAACTCCTTCTTCACTGCTTTTTCTGCAGCTGCAGTCGCTCCGAAATCTACTAATCGTACCTCGCCCGTCTCCATACTAACGATGATGTTTTCGTCCTGAAAATCGATACCGTAATCCTAATCTTCTCCTCGGGACCACCTACCTTGATGTCCCTGTGGAGCAGACCGTGCCTGGCGTACATCTGACTCACAGTCTCCACAACCTGCAATCGATTTTCATATTGTACCGATCGATAATTATGTTCTATCGTACCTGTATGAATATCGATCGGGCGGTATCCTCATCTAGTCTACCGTATCTCGTTACGAGATCGAAAACGTCGCAGGCCTCTTTCGGTCGTTCCATGATGACCACGAAACCTTTCGAGCTGCAAAATTGATAAATTAGTCTCAGGTGTTCCGTGCGGGATCCAAATGATTAAGTCACCGTACTTTGCGAACCAGTCGTAGAGTTTGATGCAGCCGGGTACGTCTCCGCACACCTCCAGATGCGAAACTTCCGAGGGAATAAGATGAGAACCCGTCTGGAATACTTACGATCATTAGCAGGAAGACAAAATTTCTATATGAAATGGCTGATTTTTCTGGATATCGCTAAACACTGTAAGTCGTACCAGAGTCCACTCTCGGACGTGTCGATGTTCGATGAATTTGATGGCGACTGTCGCCTCGTCGGAGAGACGAGTACCTGCAGGGATCGATATTTATTTATTATATTTTCAACGAGTGACAAGAAGAGATCACCTCCAGAGTCTCCTCAAGTCACATATATGAATTACATGAAACTTATCTGAATTTCAACTCATTTTAGATCAGATCAACTCACCGGCATACACCACACCGAATCCTCCTCTTCCGATCTCCTCCAACACCTCGTACTGTCGTCGGAATTCCCGCCAGTCGTGTTCTGAATTTCAATTATTTTTTACAATTTTCCATGTTTTTTTTTGTTCATGAGAACAATGATCAGCAAGTTGTCACTTAGCTATCCCTGCCCCCTTCTCCCATTGACCTCTCCCTCTTCCTCCTTCCTCAACGCGTTTCCTGGTTTTTCTTCTCTATTGTTTTCGCTCCATCACAATGGAAGCTCGCTCGTCTCTCTTACTTTCCCGTGCTCTCTCTCTTTCTCTAACCACAGGAAAGATGCCATGTGAGACGAGAGAAGGATTGAACGGACCCTCTCTATTTGTTGTGATCTCTAGTCTATCTAACAGCGAACGATTGGAGAGAAGTGGAAAGTTGTTGTGTCCATCACCCCTCCCATCGCTCTTTCTCGCACTCTCGGGAGGATTCCCCGAGGCAGATTCAGTACCAGAGTACCCAGAATAGAGCTGGTAACTACTATATGTGAATTTTGCTTTTGGAATAATGACCAAGTGGAGTGGAATAATGACCAGACGACCGAGGATCCCCAACTCAAAATTACGATGAGTTTCAGCATTAATTTATGTGCACAGTGCATATGAGAATCTGATATTTGAGTCGGTTCTGTCGTACAACACAAATCAATCTAGCGGTCGCAGAGATTTCATTTTATTCCTCGTCCTCACGTCCTTTCCTCCTTTCTTCCCACCATAACTCACGTCCGCCCAACTACCCCCTATCTTCTGCAGAAAAAGCACTCGCTCTCTTCACTTCTTCCACTACCTCGCATCTTTAGCCTACGAGAGTTCACGCGAAAGCGGGAGATTATCACTGCTCCTCGCCCGAGATTTCAGATATCGCGTTTCCGAGGAGGTCAGGAAGGAGTCGTTATAGTTGAAAGCCGAGGTCAGAGTTTACTGCTGCTCTGAGAGCTATTTTTGAACTAAAACCATCAACATATGGCGAAAATAACGTAAAAAACAATAGAAAAAAATGGTTAAACTGACCTTTCGCGTGCAGAAAGTTGACCTGGTAAGCGCAGCACGCTGTGATATCTTGCAGTTTGCGTTTGATCATCCTGAAAATTCATTTTTTGTTGTGAGAGATCAAAGATCAACGAAGAATTAGGTACTAAAACTCGAAATAAACTGGAAAAAGGAAGAAAAATGCAGATTAGCAGATCAAATAAATAGAATTCAGAGCACATGAATGAAGAATAGGGCCGGTGGCGCAAAGGCCCAGAGTTTCCATAGTTTATTGCGCCGCGTCACTCAGCTGTCCCTTTGTGATGTAATCTATCCCGGAGGTGGAGAGGGCTATGAAATCCCTCATCACTAGAGTTCGCGGGGAGAGGAGAGGATAGGAGTGGACACATGGGCGAAGAGGATGTGAATGGGAGAGAGTCAGATCTATCATGGAGGCTATGAAATCTCCGCCACCACTCATCATTGGAGTTGGGAAAGCCCTCCGAGTCAGAGAAGTGAGAGAGCACGCGAAATGAAGAGAGACAGGCTCCTCCCTTCATCACACCCCTACTCATTCCCCGTTCCAAGTGCGAAATGATCTATTACTTTAGCTCTCTCTTATCCACATGCTCTCTAACTCCACTCTGCCACAATGGAGTCCTTAAGGATCTTGCCAATCAGGGAGAGGTGACAAGGATTATTAGTGCCTGAATCAGGGAAAACAAGTCAGCGAAGTGTCGCATACGAGATCAGGCGCTCTAAAATAACTGATGTGCATCGATCAACAGACGTCTCGCGTTGCATTGCAATTTCATACAGAGAGTGTCAGCTGATTTGTAGCTTGGAAGGATCGGGGAGTAAACGATGCTACATCAACAACTAGGCTATGTTTGTTCGCAATCAGTGAATCATCAGGCAACCTTTGCAGTGGCGAAAGACCACCAATTTGCTTCGCTCATCATTACACATATTCTCAATAGACAGAGAGGTGAGAGAGAATGCCAAGGAGGGAGAGCTCTCACGCTAATCGGCAACCTTTTCGAAAGATGAGCCAGATGGTGGTAATTTCAGTGAGAAATGTCAAGGAAAACTGATTGTTTTGAGCTGGTAGTTTCTCGCTGATATAAACCATTAGAATAATATGTCACCGAATCTCGAGAAACCTGATTGTTGTGAGCAAGGTTCCAGGGATTTCCTACTTCTCACTTGAGAGAGTTCTCAAGAAAAGGTTTGGATAATAATCCGCGAGAGGACGCGTTCTGACGCAGTTCACGCGCAAAACCGAACAACAAACACTCGAAAAAGAACGGAAAAACTCCGAACTTTGGAGATTATAGAGTGCATCTCTTCAAAGGCTCACCAGATGACTACAAACTCCATTCTTCTCTTACTTATTTTCAGGAATTGAATCAATGAAATGGACTATGGAAAGCCATCAGAATTTGGCGCCATTGAATTGGGAAGCCCAAATGACCATTCTCTATTCAACAGTTAGTTACTTCCATAAAGACCGTGGAAAGGTGACGACTAAGCCCTTTCTATCCACCCCGCAAACAAGAAGATCAACCGGACATTACCGAAAGGCCACGAAGGATATTCGGTCTCTTCATTCTCCATGCTCTCTCAGTAGTCAGACTAAAACTCTTAATTTCACACGCTCTCTCGCCCCATACTCCTCCGGAATATGCCAAGGGAAATGAAAAGTCGTCGCCCCGCCTACGACCGGGGATTAGCCACTCTCTTCAATTTGTGTACTCTCTCGTCGGTCAGAGGGAGCAAGAGAGTGTGTAAGCCTAAGAGAGTCAGACAGAGTCTGCCGACCGGAAAATAGTTGCAAACAAGAGACATTCTCGTGAATTTCTTCACACGGCGGATGTGCCCACGCGAATAATTTGAGAAGACCAAATTTGGCTTAGCGATGTTTGAATCGAATATTCGGAGATGAAGGCAGTAGAGCATGAGGAATGCCGGAATCCAGAGTTCGAAATTCGGGTCTCCGTCTCTTCAGTTTACGAACTCTCTCGCCGAGTTGAGCTACAAGAGAGAACGAACTGACCGTGGAATCGTATCTTGAACACTACACTACTAGCAATATTATCAAGAAAGAAAAAGCTTTGCGTATCATTGGCTTTGGCTTTGCGTAAAGTGTAGATCAATGATAGATCAGCGTTGAACATTCCACAAAAAATGAAGCTATCGCAAACAGATCCGACGCTATCTCTAAGTTTGCGCAACTAAGGTAAGCACAGTAGAGAAAGCAACTGAGAACCTTGCATTTTCGAGCCTTTGCGCAGAAAATCAGGTTTGCTCGAACAGGAAAGTGGAATTTTTCCAAGAGCGCAATAATTCAATCTTTGCTTCAAGAGAGCCTTGCGAAAAGTGAAGGGCTTACGTCGCAAGCTCCGCCCACTTGACCTACCTCTCCCCTGCTCTTTGAGAGGTGATGGAATATCAGAAGAGGCGAGAGAGTGTGCGAATTGAAGAGAGTACGTTTCAATTTTCGAAAAGATAGTGGAAAAGAAGTGCTCCAGAAGGTTCAGTGAGAGCAATTTGTCGACCCGCTCGACGAGACAAAGAGAGGCCAATCATGTCTCCCCTCAAGTGTGTGAACGAGAGCCAATTACACGCTACACTCTCTCGTCTCTGATCGCTAATAGTGACACTACTGGAAATTACACATGAGTAGGAACAATAATACTCGGAACAGAGGCATATTGTCTGATATCGTTGTGCGTTCTATGAAACGGTCTTCTAAACGTCAAAAAAAACATCACATTGAGTAATCACGAATAGATTCTCTATAAAGAGCGCGTTATCTGTAGAAGAAGTCGTTATCTGTAGAAGAAGTCATCGAGAAGAAGTCGCGATCACGAACGGGCAGCATATCGCAGGATAGAGAAACGCTATCTGATTAGACGGAGCATGTGTTCGGAAGCTCCTCCCATTCAAAGACAGCATATCGAATCGAGACGCCGAGATCTTTCTGGGAAAGTGGGAGAATGGGTGCAATTCCCTACGGGAGAATTGGGGAGAAGACTGGAAGGCAGGAGAGAGGAGGAAGCTAAAAGCGGCTCTGCATAGGATGGGTTAGCAAGAAGTGACTATCTTCAGTTTGCGTGCTCTCTCGCCTGTGTGACTGGAGAGGGAGAGCGCATCTACATCGGAGGATAGTCGTTTTTTATTTAAATTTTTTCAGAAGATTCAGAAGAAACACTGGCGAAACTTCTCACTAGCGGACTAAGTGGTGCAATTGAAGCACATTTAAGAAGGATGGGTGCATTCTGCTGAGTGCAGATCTAAGCGATTTGGAAATGTTTCAGGGCTAGATCACCTACGAGAGTGTGCATCGGGAAGCGATATCTCTGACTTTCTGTCGAAAAAACGAAAACAATCTAGAGCTCAAGTTTAATGGAAGAGACGTTTGAAATGCTTCTAGCAATGCCTCTCACACCCCATCACTAGCCGATCATTCCCACATCAATCTGCACGAAATCTACGCCGTAGATCATAATAAGCACATCAACCCCCGTCATCATTCAGAATCATCGAGGAAAAGGGTCGTTTGGAGTTATACGCGGAGGAAACGGCCAGATGTGGAGGAAAAGTGGAGGAGAAAGTGAATATCTCTCCACTTACTCCACTCTCTAGCCTTCCCTATCGGCTAGAGAGCGTGCAAACTTGAGAGAGTCTCTTACTCGGTGAGAGGAAGGAAAGAGACGTAAAAACTACTCGGACTCTCGCACAAAATCGCAGTAGCAGTGAAATTTGAGGCGGAGTGGAACAGGGAAGGGGGGAAGAAAGACGCTAGTCTTTACATGCTGCGTTTCGCTGTCTGCCTGGCTAGAGATCGTACGAGGGGGGAGATTCCGACATGCTCAGTGAGGAGTAATGATGAGATGGCAAGAAATGGCTCTCTTAATTTTGCCCACTCTCTCGCAGATCAGAGAATGAGAGCATGCAGAAAGAGGAGAAACAGTTCTTGCTAAGCCTTCGGAAGTTCTTCGATTTTTATATTCGGAAAGAAACATAAAGAAATTCGGAAGTTCACAAGAAATGACTCTTATTGATCAGAGCGGTGATAGAGTAGAAAGAATATAGTCAGTTCTTGCCAAGTCATTCAAAGTGAGGAGGAACAAAGGATATCCTCTGGGGAAGAGGGCTGATAGGGAGCCGTTAGAAGAACAAAAAGTCACGTTTGGCGAATGTGGAAATGGGGCTCGGGGGATTAGCGATGTTGCAGCATTTGCAGGATTAAGGGCCATTGGATGCCTTAATGACATTGATCTTTGTCGCTTTTGCACAGGAAAATGTTCGAGGGTACCATGAAGGGCAGATTAAAAACAGGTATCACTCTAAATGCAGTTGTTCGTTGTCAACCCTTCGACTTTCTACTAAATGGGCTTGTTTTAGATATAAAAAATGCAATAAAAGTGAATGATTCATCTTTTTACGTGTACAAATTCAAAAGCAATCCGTTCAAAGAGTTTGAAAATTTATAATCGGAGCAAAGAAGCGCCAATAAAGGGTTCCCAGACTAATTCACAATTTCAGAGAGAGAAAATCACGTCAATAGCGGCAGCGTTTCCAATTTGGGAGAAGTCTCTCTTCGTTTATCACGCTCTCTCGCCGAAGAGAGAGAGCATGTGAAAGGAAGAGAGGCAGAGACGATTCGTCGACAAAGAGAAACAAATTGATGAAGATGCGAACAAAGGAGCGAATTCTCGATTATGGATGGAGCCAGTGATGTTCCCTTTTGTTTGCCCATTGAACAGGCCATTCGGATATAGAAACCGTTCAATATTCAAAATTCGGAGAATGCATACTGATATTTCCATCTATTCGACTCTAGCGGTTCAAGAATCAAACAACGGCCAATGCATATCCCTTCTATCTTGGGTTCTGGTGCTTTCAGGTCATAAAATGGCCTATCTTTGGCGAAGGACGTGCGTCAGAAATAGACGTAAACAGAGATATTTGTACCGCGATTCTGACGTTTTGCGATGCAGAGATCATGCGTCTAGTAAGGTATACAAGCCGTTTAATTGTTGGAAGGGCCTGTTTGAAGGGGAGAGAACCCAAGAGCCTCTGACACAAACGGAACAATAGCCCGACAGAGAAAGCGAGAGAGTGCGTAAACTGAGGAGAGTCAAGAATGGTCTGAGAGAAGTCAGAGGGGGAATTGAGCAAACAAATGTCCCTCTGGCAGAATAACAAATACCGTCTGCCCTCCCTCAGAGAGTACACGAGTTCCTATTTACTGTACGGGGCTCAGGGATAAATGGGATGAGTTTAAGCAGAAGAAGGGATATTTTAGAGAAGAAAAAAGATGAGGAAGAGCACGTTCCACGGTCATGGAGGACGAAAAACAAGGGAAATGTATGTACATTGTTGCAACTATAACATCGCCATTGGGAAAAAAAGGCACTACGCCGGATGAGAACCGTCGGATGAGAACCCACTGGATGAGAACCAAAAAAATTACCCTTCTCCAGCATGTTCACAGTAATGTCCCAACGTGTCAAGAATGCTTCTGTGAAAGTCTTACAGAAGGGTCCATTTCTGGTTCTCATCCGGTGGGTTCTCATCCGACGGTTCTCATCCGGCGTAGTGCCAAAAAAAGTTGATCTAGAGAATAAAGAGATGATGTTCGACCATATTTCATATTGAGAGCGCGCTTCAACGAGTAGATGTCGCTCGTCAAGTGTTTTTCCTCCTCATCCAACTAAATAGTTCCTCAACACGCGCACTTTCTCTCTTTACATCTTTTATAGGGCCCTCAATCTGGCTCTCTCATACTCTCTCACCAGTCAGAGAGACTGAGAGAGAATTTGAAACGGAGAAGGGAAGAGAGCCCATCAAAGCACGCTTTTCTCCTTCAGAGCGAGAGAGCCGCGCTATCAGGAATGAACTTCAATGATCTCTAGTTTTAAAAAAATCTTCTCAGATTCTTTTCATATCACAAGCTTTCTAACCGATCAGACATTGTGAAAAAGTATGACGATAGTCAGTGAGCAAGGACCGTGTAAGCAAGAACCGTATTCGTAGCTTCTGAATTTTTTCTTCTTTTTTGGCGGGGGAGTAATTTCGGAGGAAACAGTATTAGGGCGGTGCGATTAGGGTTGTTTTGGCTTTTTTCCTTTCAGACCGGGGCCTTATAATTTTGGGAAAACATAAGGCCAACGGCGATAAATCAAATAAATATAATTGAATAACGCGGACGAAACGAAGAAAATAGAGTACTGTTGTTGTGGCACCGTATTCAGTAATTTCTACAGGGGTTTGGTCGCTAGAAAAGAGCGACAATTGCATCAGGCGGCCTTTCGTTCGCTCGGGTACAGGCTTTTTTCTAGAAAAAGCGCGCCTATCGGCCAACGATCTGTGTAAAAACGAGAATAGACTGCGAACTGAATCACGAATTATTTTGATATTGGTCAGTATTTAGCGAAATTATGTTTGACTTCTTTTCCAGATTTAATGAGTTTCAAAGATTGCTGAAAATGTCGAAATGCATTTTTCATTTGATGGTCTCCTTCTGCCTGTTTTACAAAATCTTTTTTTTCAATTATCATCGCGATCCTTATATTTTAGTGTTCAATTTAATTATAAAATTATCGCTCCATCCCTCCTTTCAAACCGTTGTTCATCTCACTCCTCAAGGCTCTCAACAGGCTTTTTCCGGAACATCTATGACTCTCTTCACACTGCATGCTCTCTCAGCTCTCTCTCTCTCTATGACTTCCAAGAGATCACAATAGATAGTTTGACGTCTCGGATACACGCAAAACAACAGAGATCCCGGGAGGTATTTTGTTTGTGTCAATGTCGATCTCTTCTTCCTCACTGAACTATTCGTCGCTGAAAACAGCACGCTGCCCTTTGTCACGACTGAGGACCAGAGACCGGACAAGAGTGAGAGAATGACGGATAGGCTATATATGGATGAGAAATTGATCAGATATGATCAATTGATCGCACAATAGTTTGTGGAAATCATTCCTCGGTTACAACATTTGTGAATCATTCATGCTCAAGAGTAAAAGGAAAATCTAATTTCGTAAGAGGAAACAGTTGTTGTTCGTTTATTGCAAATCCGTAAGAGGAAATGAAATCTGACTGGATGGGTTCAGTGCGAATTCATATCTCCTATCTCATCTTGATCTCGTTTCGCTAATCAAATCAAACAGACAGCTAATCAAATCCAGACTACAGTGTCGTATCGAATCAAGGCCGAAAAGGGAACGCTTTCCTTTAAATAGCACGCTACTGAAAGCAAAGCTGAAATTCGGTTGCATTCAGCAGACTAGATTTTCAACACAATTTGCACGATGATAGGGATGGATTTGCTAGAAATTTCCCTTTTTACAATCTCTCTTGCCAGTCAGAGAGTGAGAGAGCACGCAGAATGAAGAGAGTAAATTCTCGTGAAGATGTCCCTACATGATGAAAGAAGCGCTGCAGTCAACAGTTAGTGAGAGGTTTTCAAAGAGAATTGATAACCTTAAAATAGTCGAAAAAATTACCTGAAGCACATTGGACTATGTTGACGCTGGTAAACGTGTCATTAGCTTGTTATCTCTAATCCTAGTGCTTGTCCACTTGTTGTCTCCAATTTTGCAATATTTCCAAATCCCTGATGAGAATAGGCGCTCCCTTCGCACGATGAATCGGATTATGCGTCAGAGCGGTGCTAATCAGCAACAATCAACGCTTATCGGACGGGATGATTTGCCCCTTCCGTCCTGAAGAACGCACGCCTTCAGATTTCGACCAAAAATTTACAGCCCCCGCATACAATATAATAGAGTAGAATTTATCAGTTTTCGTGAGGAAACGTGTTGATCGTCTTTTCCGATCTTCACTGCAGAAACAACGACCAAATTTGGGTACTATCATCAAAGATAAGGTGCGGTCACGTTCCTTTGCGTGTCAGTTCGTATCTTTTTCTCACTGTCACGCGCATTTTTGCAATGATTTTTTCAGGATGAATTGGGCGAGTTCCCTACCGGAAGATGGATGTATCATTCTTTGGTCGAATACACCCTCACCAAGGAATTTCTTTTGCGTGTTAGTTCGTATCTCGGTATCACGCGCCGTTCCTGTTGCAAGATAGATTGTTTACGCGGTTTTCAAGAGTTGATATCGTCCACATACTGTTCTATGATTCTTGACCACTCACTGAGTTCAGGTACATTCTAGTCTTCTCTAAAATAGTCCCCATTATGGCTATCAGGTCACACTTTCTCGATATCACAGATGCTTAGTTCGCAGGTTCCATCGGTGAATGATAGGAAGAGAAAGCGGGGTTCATTGTGCACCGGAGATAAGGAGATCGGGGACAAAAGAGTCCGAGGGCACTGACAATGAAGGGAATCAGACTAATCACAAATGAGATGTGCTTCAATCAGACTATGAATGAAAGAGCTCGGAATGGAAATGATAATGCCTCTTTCGTGTTGTATAAAAAATAGTTCCACTCTTATAATTTGCGTTATCATAGTCTGCGTAATTCTAAGGAATATCGAAATTGTCAGCCCTTGTCTGCGCCTCGACGGAAATAGGCACCACGCTGGTACGTGCGTCACGTTTCCCCACTATCAGCGATGCTTAGCATGCAGGTTCACCCTTGTAAGGGGGTAAAAATCCACCTGACCAGAGCTCCTGACTAAATTTGAGCCTACTGAAGGCAATAGGGTTAAAGGTTGGTAACTCGTACGTCAGTGATAAGCGAAGGCTATTGTTGTTTGAGCCCTCATCAGTGGTTCACAATCACCAAAAAGTTTATCACCTGGCCTCTGTTCAAAATTGAGCTTCGTTTTCTCCTAATTTTAAACCTTTTCATTATGTTCTAGTTCCTCAGAAGCTGAGATCTGACCCCTTACAATTAACTAACTCTCGTCATTAGCAGCGCCCGCTTTTTAGAGAAGAGGGAGCAATCCGGAGTGCAGTTGATCGGTCCACCACTTGCACACTAAAAAGCAGCTGGGGATAGTGCATGGTATGGAGCATAGTGCGTCAATGATAAGCCCCAATTTCAAAGACAGGAGGATAACTGACAGGGAAGGGCGACCAGAGTAATCACAGAATGAGACGTGCTTCAATCAGACTATGAAGGATGAAGCTCAACGATAATACGATGGCTGGTTTTTGCCGAAGAAATTACAACTACTCACAATAGCATCTGAATCAAACCAGTTTGTAATTTTTCGGATTATTATCACAACTCTTGACTGTTGTCCCTTTCAGTCTCGACGGAAATAGCCCCCACGTGCGTCACGTTTCACACTATCAGCGATGCTTCGTCCGCAGTTTTACGCTTGTAAGGGGTATTAGGTTGACTCAAGGCGAGGGATAAAGCAGATTAGAGAGGGTCAGGCAAACGCTTCTGAGGCACCAGGAGCCTCCTGTTAGGCATTGAAGTTAGGAGCTACATTGTGCGTCAGAGATAACGGTTCTAATTGCTTAGTTTATGTTGTTGTCTCTGAACCTGATCAGAGCCCTACTATCATTTACCGCAAATAACATGAAGGGGCCAACATGTTGAAATTCATGGGGAAGTGTCTTACAAGCCTTGATAATAATAAACCGCTGATGATCAAGTTAATTTGTCTTCGATATTGTGCTTGCTGGACGATGACGAGGGTCGGACACATATGGGAAAGAATCTCTGGCCATGCGGGCTTCTGCTGATTAGCCCTACCACTTGCGCAGTTAACGTCAGTAGCTGATGATAGTGCTTGGAATGCCCCCATTGTGCGTCAGTGATAAGCTTCCATTTCAGGGACAGGAGGTGCGGGCGCACTGACAATGAAGGAGCATCACTCTAATCACAGATCCAGACAGCTAGTGAGTTCCGATCAGATGATTTTGAATGGCATCATTTTTCAACAAAAATTATGTAAATTTGATGTATGTTTCTATGATATTATGAAAACTGGATACGATAGTCTCCCGTGACCTCTTTGAAACACAATTACAATTCATCAGAAATCAGATCGAAATTGTTTCAACTCACTCATCACAGATTGGGATATGCTTCAATCAAAGAATATGTGCCTCAATGTATTTTTTTGATATTTCTCCGATTCTGCGTTCAAAAAATCGCCACCACTTATCAGCCTATTCTGCATTGAGTCAAACACGCACCCATCTGTCAAAGACGATTTCTCAAGTAAACAGCGTTCGAAATGTGACTTTCTTCTAAAGGTCCCTTTAATTGATGGGAACGTGATACACGGAACTGTTCCCTCTTCTCTTCTCCTTTTCTCCCCTTTAAACATCTCTGAGATCTCCTCATCCACTTGACAGCTACTCCCTTCTCTCTTCCTCTCTCACGTTCACTGGTTGATGTAACAACGATCAGGGAGATGTTGTAGTGATATGCAACACTCTCCAGCTTTCACGTACTCTCTCGCTCTTATCTGATAGTCAAGGGATGCTGCAGCTAATCAGTGTGATACAAGTCAACTGGTAGCAAATCGGTTGCTAATTGAATGAGTGTGTGATGATAGTGTATTGCACGGATTCGAAATGTGCGATGATCGAATGTGCACAAAAAGGGGAACACTCTCCCTCTAATCTAATTAGTCACACTATTCCCTTTGGTTACGCTAAATCGGCCTAGGTTGATCTTAGTGACGAGCTACATACGGCCGAATTAAGCATGCGAATAGTTACTGTATTTCTATTCATTTACTTTCACTGTTTTCCAGTGGTTCTATTTTAGCTTTGCGTGCTGCTATTCGTGACCTTCGAAGATATAAAACCCGTTCTCTGTAAGAATGCAGGTAGGATGGCACAACTCTGCCAAAATGGTCACCCGGAGCTAATACTTTGGGAACCTGACCCCTCGGGCCAAAGATCTTTTCGACCGGAAGCGTGAAATATCGATTTTTGATCTACCGAAATCGATTTTTCAACTTTCATATTTCGATGGCGTGCTATAGCGCATTCGAAAGAGCATAAAAAGTTATTTTGGAAACGCTAAAGGAAACCAGAATCGATCAACGTTGACGTCAGATAGAGCCCGAAGAGTGAACTATTTAATCTCTTTTGGTAGATCGTGGCATGAATGTACATGAAGCTGTAGGTTGCACATCTCGGATTTTTCATATATTGTGTAGTTTTTAATGCTGAATAAAATACACTCTTTGTCGGAGTGGATTTTTACGCTATAAGGACCGAAAATCGCGCTCAACGGTGACGCACTTCGAGACAAATTCTATAAAACTTTGGATTTCAATATTGTGCAATATCTCATTCGAAAGAGCATGAAAAGTCATGTAAGAATGTACAAAGAAATCAGAATCCATCAACTTTGACGTCATTTAGACGTGATCATTTGAAATTCTTCATGCGAAACGACGTGAAGTATTTCGACTATATCATTTTCACTTTACATTTTGATGACCTGGGATATCGAAATTCGAATTCTACACATAAAAATACGTCAGAAAATCCATAAATTGTTCACCTTTCGAAGACATGTTGAAATTCGATTTTTCTGTTGAAAATTTGGGCCTGAAAAATGGCGAAAAAGTTGAAATCGTGAAATGTTTGGACAAGTGTATTTACTGATGTATTTTTATGCGTAGAATTCGAATTTCGATAGCCCAGGTCACCAAAATGTAATGTGAAAATGATATAGTCGAAATACTTAACGTCGTTTCGCATGAAGAATTTCAAATGATCACGTCTAAATGACGTCAACGTTGATGGATTCTGATTTCCTTGTAGATTCTTACATGACTTTTCATGCTCTTTCGAATGAGCTATTGCACGATATTGAAATCCAAAGTTTCCTAGAATTTGTCTCGAAGTGCGTCACTGTTGAGCGCGATTTTCGGTCCTTATAGCGCAAAAATCCACTCCGACAAAGAGTTCATTTTATTCAGCATTAAAAACTACACTATATGTATAAAATCCGAGATATGCAACCTACAGCTTCATGTACATTCATGCCACGATATACCAAAAGAGATGAAAAAGTTCACTCTTCGGGCTCTATCTGACGTCAACGTTGATGGATTCTGGTTTCCTTTAGCGTTTCTAACATAACTTTTTATGCTCTTTCGAATGCGCTATAGCATGCCATCGAAATCTGATATTTGAAAAATCGATTTCGGTAGATCAAAAATCGATATTTCGGGTCACGCTTCCGGTTGAAAAGTTCTTTGGCCCGAGGGGTCATATTCCCAAAGTATGAGCTCCGGGTGACCATTTTGGCAGAGTTGTGTCATCCATACCCCCGTTCACTGCAGTCTTCCGGAGAACGGGTTATAACATCAAGAACAGAAGAACAGATACTAAAGAAGAAAGTTCTTCAGCTCGATCAGTTCAGAGACGCAGAAAAATGCTTCATCGCAATCTTTGTAGCGTTTCGTTGGTCAATGATGATTTTTAGAGGTTGTTCAGCTAAGATCTCCTTGCAGATAACAGCTATGTATTTCCTAACAATGGAGTACGTGATTCAAATTACTTTTTCCGCAGCTAATCCGCCGAAAATAGATGGAAATGAATAACACTTTTTCAGACTTTTCCCTGTGCTGTGATGACATTCAGTGGTAGCGTCTCTAAACTATCAACCAGATCAGACGATGACGTCCGGTGGCTACTCTAGACTAACCCTGCAGATCAGACATGCAAAGATGAGGATGGAAACCGGCCAGTGATCAAAGGAGCAGTAGCCAATCCTAATCTGCACAGAGATGAGATACGTAGAGAGAACAAAGTGACGTGATGAGAGGGTGGAGCACCGAATAACACCGAGTGAGCACGGAAAAGTTGCAAAAACTGTTCCAAATTATAGTAGCAACTTATCAGTATACGCAGGCTATTTCGAAACTCTAGCACGGAGAGTGGGGGTGGTTCAATTGCACCGCACGGAAAAATATCAAAAAACTATTCCAAATAGAGGTGATGAACTGTTTGTTAGTCACATTCTCACTGCGCTTCTCAACCTATTTCGGCACTCTAGAACGCAAACGATTAAAACAAGAGTTCTAGATAGAGAAAGAGGTCTGGTGTTCAGTCATGAATCAATCAAGATTGATCTATCAAATTATTGATTTACTCACCGCGTAACCCTTCGCTTCTGCATCTTCAACTTAGTGAGCACGAGCATCCTGCAATTAATTTACGGTTACCATGAAAAATAAAAAGAAATCCGGAAACAGAATCTCGATAAATGATTTACTGGAGTGTATCTGACCCTAGGGATATCTCAACAATCGGTAGCTATCGGCTCAGCGAGAAAGGACACGCCAAGAGTATACAAACACTCTTTATCTTGCCGAAAGGAGTTAGGGCAAGAGCGAAACTTCCGAAAGCTGTACGAAATCTTGCTCTTCTCGCAAGTGTTTCGATCTTTTCGGAGTGCAAAACAAGACAAGTGCTCTTCAAGTACCAGTCACACTTCTAATTAGCGAGCACTACAACTGATCTAAACAAACAAGCGAATTCAAAGCGACGAAATATTGATAAATTTAAGAGTACTGATTCCGTATAGTGTCATGTCTCACCTCGCTTTGTTAGCTCGAGATTAGCTTCTTACTCTTCTCAATCTTCGTTTCGTCGCGCGTCAAAAATGACGAGCAGCTTCAGCTGGAAATGAGTGGTTGTTGACACACAAAAGTCCCCGCAACCTCTGTGCAACGAGTGAAAGCGAGAGAGCACGCGAAAGTGAGAGAGACAGAGAAAGAGAGGAAATCAAATGATCATTGCAATTCGATCTGCACGAAGGGAGGAGAGGGTTTCTGACGCGGGGAATGACACCCTGTTCGGGATGGTGAGTAACAGGAAACCGGGGGTGATCGAGATAGTGAGAGGATGGGTCGGCACGAAGAGTGCTTTGAAGTGACCCGCATTATCAACATCTGAGTTATTTTGAGGAAGTTGTGCTGTGGTAACCATTAATGTTCACAACTAGGCAAATGACTTTCGGTGTACTGAAATGAGATAATGTACAGTTCACTAAATGAAGAGCAGCGATCGAATTGTGAACACTGTGCACACTTCGAGGATCAACTTGTTTCGAGGACTTTTCGCAAAAAGTGGGAACACGTCTTGGATCAAGAAAAAAGCGAACGAGAGGGATAATAGGTAGGGAAGATGAATGACCGAATGAGTGGTGGAACAGTGAAAGGGAGAGGGAGGGGGAGATAAGGGGAGAGGGAGGGGAGAAGTGAGGGTGGGACAATGGGGTGCGAATTATCGGAACCGATAAAGGGGGATGAACCCTATGGGCTTCCTAATAAAACGAGGATGGGAAGAAGGTAGTGTTTCGAACTGTGATCAGATCAAACAAGGGTACGAGAAGAGAGGATGGGGCTGTGAAGCGATTAGTGAGTGATCGGTACCGAAATTGAGATGAAACATGTTTGAGCTTTGAATTATTCGAGGGGAAGAAATCCTTCTGGGTCATGTGATAGACCAGTAAAATGGAGAGGACGGAAGTGAGGGTGGAAGTGTGAATGGCAGATCGGAACCAATAAAGGGGATGAAACGTGTGGCGAGTCTTTGAGCGCCCGATTTGAATAGATTTGAATAATGCGCGAGGGAGGAGAATGAGCGGGAACTCTCGGAACAGGTCGGGATGGTGAGGGGAATGCATGTTTTTGGAAAATTAATGTTCTCGACGTGCTCTTCTATCGGCGTCTAGATAAGATCTGTAGAAAGTTGTCCCCGGGAAGAATTTTGAAGAGTGCGCTGAAGGTTAAACGCGATCAAAACAGATCCTTGTCAATTTTTAAAGGTGAAAACAAACGAGTTTGTTGATTGGGGGAGGGATGAGGGGAGCAATGGTCTGACTCTCTTCAGTTTTCACGCTCTCTCGCCGGTCAGAGAGACGAGATAGCGTGCAAACTGAAGAGAGTCAGACGATTAATGAGGGAGAGAACGGGCGATAAATCAAGGGAGGAGTTAGGACTCTCCTGGATGTTCATGATCTCATGTTTTTTTCAGGTTGAGATAATCTGTTGATTCTGAGGAGGAATCGAAGAGATTCGCATTAATTCACACTTTTTTCCCGTTCCGACACAAAACAAAGAGATTGATCGTAAGTTCCGTGGAAGAAAATAAGAGACTGATGAATTCGCACGCTATTTCGTCACTTAGACGATCGAGAAGTTCAGGGGATGAAGTAAGGAAGGAAGATGGGAAGAGGGAAGAGGGCGAAAGGTACATGGCATTTAGGAGATGAGTGATGGATGCTTGAGAGTGGAGAGTAGAAAGAGACAAATGGGATGATGACCCAGAGGGGAAGGTGAAGAACCTTGTGAGAAGAACATCCAGGAGGGATGGATGAAGTGAATTAGTGCTCATTTAATGGCTCCTTGAATCGGGCCGCAAACCATAGCGAGACACCGCGCATTCACATGAGGACGGGTATCCAATAGTGATGCCAAAACGGCGGGCGCTCTCCTCGTTTCACACGCTCTCTCGCTCTGTCTGACATGTGAGAGAGTGTGTGAAACATGGAGAGCGTGCGCCGATTAAGCATCACTAGTAGCCAACGGCGAATAATACTAATTACAAATATCGGATTGGACTCAGGCAAATATGCGGATAGGAAGAACGGATTTGGATATCCCATTAGTAAGATAACCAGGAGGAATGGATGTTAATCAGTCCTAATCCGACCAAAAAGACACTAATCAAGATGCAAAACATCATGAGACCTGAGTGTAGTATTATCATATTTGTCCAGCGGCGGCCAAAACAGATTAGTAGTTGTTGTCTATTTGGCGATGTTTCCCAGAAAATGATATCAAAGTGCATCGCTCATCCTTTACTGAGAACAAATAGGAACTAATTGGGGGAAGTTTTGAGTGAATTCTTCACTCGGTCAGCTTCTAAACCAGAGAGTGAAGAGTTGCATGAGATAAATGCGATGATGAGCCAGAGGGAAAGGTGAATGGCCCTTTCAATGAGCCGCAAAACCAACAAGGAAGGAAGGCTTCATGCAGAATAGTAACAGTGGGAAACGAGATAGTGTGATTTTCGTTCCGGGGAAACGCTACATTCTCGGTTCCAAAACCCGGAATGAAAATCTCGATCAAGGAAGATCGAGCAGAGAGGAGGAAGTGTGTGTGTGATGGGGATTGAATGTGGCCAATGGCGTAACAGTTGTTGCCAGAGGGAAGGAGAGACAGAGGTCAACGAAGTATCTTCAAAGAAGAGAACATCGACTGTATTATCAATCATTGTCCAACTGGGTGTAATAACTGTACAGTGAGTGCGGAGCAATGTGGATTCGTTGATCATTCCTAGCGAATTGGGAGAAGTCAATGGAATCATGCAGAATCAGAAGATCAGCTCAGTAGGTCCTGATCGAAGATCATCAATCTCTTTCTTTATCTCCCCTCTCTCTCTCTCTCTCTCTCTCTCTCTCTCTCTCTCTCTCTCTCTCTCTCTCTCTCTCTCTCTCTCTCTCTCTCTCTCTCTCTCTCTCTTTCCCTCTTCCGTGCCATTAGCCACTGATCACCTACTAAGATTGATAGGGCTAGTCGAGTGACGTCATTGACGAGAGAAGAGAGAAGGAAGGAGAAAAGGGTGTGAGAAGATGCAACGGATTGCGGAACTTTGATTCGCTAGTAAAAAATGTTGTCGATCTGAAACTATGAATCGAAAAGCGAGGGTCGCACCCGTGAAATCTTGATAAGCCGATCCTTTATCAGATAAATATTGACTACGGACGAATGTCTGGTTGAGCTTCTTTTCACTATTTCATTCACGAATTTCGCATCTGTTGACAATATTTATAGCACGGTGTGCCATTCATCCACGCACAATCGAGCAGTGAATGGGGCGAGAGAGAAGATCAACATGGTTTTGCATGCATTTCCCTCCACTAGACCAGTGGTAGATCAAGATAAGGAAGAAGGAGATACTAGCATAGCTTGCAGTTCTCCAATTTCTAGACGTTCACTTGTCAGGGAAGAAACTAGAGAAGAGTCGAAAGTGTGAAGGAACTACGTCACAAAGAAGAGACCGATGAAAGTCGAGGTGTGAATTGAAAGCGCTATATGTGTTTCATTCGAGAAAGATGCAACGTGGACTGTAAGAGAGAAGATTCGGATAGGTCTAGTAGGAAATATCAAAGATCAATCAAGGATAAACTTTGAAAAGGTGATCGTAACGCGAATTCTACGATGTATTGATGAAAGATCAATGACCAGTCAGAATCACATCGGGAAAGAAACGGTCACAACGGGAGAATTTATAGTGGACACATCTGATGGCGAGCCACGGCGAATCGTAAACAGTGAGTGAGTGTACAATTGATATCGGCAGAATCGTCCAGAGCACTATGAGAAGGAAGGGGCTATTCATAGGATCGATAGCTTTCATTCTCCTACACATCAATTTAGACGGGAGCTATTTCTGCAGGATCATTCAATGGCAGTGTACATAGACACGCCAACTGAGAAGGAATAAAACCACTCAAAAGTGATGGATAATCACGAGAATCAATAGCGAGAATCGAGAATGATAGATGCTCCAGTATGAGATTTCGAGCATCCGATTCTCGGACGAGCCACAGAAAGAACTGGAACCATAAAAAGTATTGTGACTATTCCCGTGACAACACCATTTTATCATGGTTCGTTTGCACCCATCCGCCTTTTCATGCCGAAAGGGGATGTAAAAAGATTCGCAACGTTTCCGAAGTGGTGAAAAACTGTCAGAATAGTTCAGAGAAAGCACGTGCGATGTTAGCAATTCCGAACTCTCAAGAGGGTTCTCAGAATCAAGAGGGCGTAGTTCTAGGGAGGGATGAGAAACAGATGTACATGTTCTGTTACGGTTTCAGATGAAGATTATCTTGGAACAACAGTCACTGCGGAAATGCTACCACTGAATTTGAATAAAACTAAATTACTGAGGTCCGTTTCTTGAACAATACCTTCCATTTGTGCACGTCAAACGCACTTGTAACCACGGAAATCATGATGAACTGCGATCGTAGGCTACAAAAATAACCTACCAACTGGAGGCATGATTGATCTGTTGCACTTTGAAAGTTCTTCAGAGAGTTTGCATAGGACAGTAATGCATGGAGGTATTATTCAGAATGCAAAAATAACATTGAGGCGTCCAGGTAAGAAGAGCTCACAATTCCACGCCAATTCAACGTACACTATGTCTTTTAGTCTACAAAATGGGCATTTCCATAGAAAGATGAATTGAATAATACATGAATATGTGCACGGAAACAAGAGAACATCGTCTCCCTTATAATCCTCACTACTATCAGCGTCCTATAGTAGATGATGTCATCAGATTATCATTGAGATTCCAAAGAGCGACGTCAAATCGGACCAAAATAGCCACCGCGAAAAGAACAATAGCGAAAACAATCAGTAGTGAACACGTGTTGTTCTGAAGCAAATAATAGGAACTGAAATGATCTGTAGGAACTGAAATGATCAAGTTCAAAGCAACTCAAGATAATGCATCGTGGTAGAAGTAGCGATATGGGAATTGAGTATCAAAAGCGACAATACCGTCCCGTCCTTATATCCACATTCTCAGCGGCACAATGCATACATCAGGCACAGCCTTATCTTTCATATAGTTTTGACAGCTCCAGGCACAATCTTCAGTCTAACGCTCTCCAAACTGAGCGATAATTTCAATTCGCCTAAATTGACACTGGCCTAGCAGTGTTCTCCCGCGAGCCCAGTCTCGAAGACATCGCTACCTTTACCTCGAAGACATCGTATCGCTACCTTTACCTGGCCCTTTTTTGTGATTGAAATCAAAGGACTGCGAAGGTCAGAAAAATTGTCCTGTTCAAGCACACTCAGCCACTGGGCAGATAAGGATTTGTCTGTCTCGTTATCAGTCGGAAATAGAACTGGACCCGGGACTGTAGTCGCCATTCAACTGTCACAATTGATGGAGATAAGCCGCGAGGATTGAGCGTGTCATATGATGCTCATTTCATTTTTGAGAGCTATATTCAGTGAATATCGAAATGTTAAGGATATCAGATTAGATAGATAGACTGGATATTATGAGGACTTTTATAGGTGAAAGACCTGAAAGACCTGAAACCGTCGATGAACCCATTCTTTTTTCGTTGTTGAACAACAAACCGACCTTCAGAAATGGGAAACAAATGGCTGGGCCGTATCGGTCAGAATGATCAACACCAGACCTCCAATCAACAGTCTCAGGTTGAAATCACAAGATGGTTGCTCCCATTTTTTCGGGTGAAAACACGATTCGACCCTGGTCTGTCTGATTCTCTCAAATTCTCATATTCTCTCGTATCGTTCGAGGGGCGATAGGGTGTGAACTAAGAGAAACTGAAATAGTAATTTGGGGAATTGTCACTAGATTTCCCACACTACCACCATCAACCGTTCGAGATGTGTCAAATGACGATACCATTACTCGTATTTCGAACTAGTGTGAAAAAAGAAAAAAAACTTTAGAAGGATCACTAACCTGAGACGGAACCGTCAACATTAGTATGGGGAGTTCAGGCGGGTGACTCGTGATCGAGGGGATTCCCCTTCTTCACATAGGATTATTAGCAGTATCGATTACTTCACTTACCACTATATCTCGACCTTCTAACAAACGAGAGAAAACGTAAAACCACGTGTCGAAACATGGTCTACGATTTCCCGAGTTGTCTCCAATACTGACACATTTAGGCGAGTTCTTACGAGGGAGGATCCAAACATTTAACGGATATTCTGGCTCAAAAAACTCTAAAATTGACACTGTTCAATGTGAAAGATGTAAATTTCTGTGTCTTGGTCGCGTTGATAATTTAGTACGGGATGGGATGAAGGATGGGGCTATTCAAATGTTATTGAAATCAAAACATCAAACGTTGCTTGATCGCATTGGTCCGAATAAGCAGGCCACAATTCTGACACTGTTCTATGGAATCATCTGAAGCAGTAGTGCGATCACACCTTTTAATGTAATCTTATTGCTCGTAAAAGAGAGAAGATCTGCGGAATCAGAAGATCACTAGGCCTTTATAGTCACAGAAAAAAGCGGATCAGTGGGACCGAAGTTTGCGCGCATGATTGATAAGGTTGCTCTTCAAAAAATAACAAAGGGCAAGATCAAGCATCAGCCTAAAAATAACAGCACGCAGATTCCTGATAGTACAGCACGTAAACTCACACGGCTGTCAACAGGGAAAGAGGGTGTATGCAAATGATGGGAAGGGAGAGAAGGAGAGGATAGTTTATCTGTGGGAAGAATGAGGAAACCATCCGTGTACAAGCTGTTTCACACCCTCTATTATTTCGTACAACACCGCTAATAGATAGTTTCACGCTCGAGGTTTGCAAACGTAAACACGGGATAATTATTGGTCTAAAATCAGGGGGGGGAGGAACAAAACATGCCCACGCGGAAGGCTTTCGATGAATGAAATCAAAAGGTTAGGTGTATCTCGCACTTGAAATTGTAAGTAAGTGAAGCGAACATCTCGGATATCCCTTCTCCTGCCCTCTCAAGAGATGTTTAGAAATCTCGCCAGCCATGAAAAACCTATTGACTATAGCGAAGACACCGTGTTTGAATAGCGATACAATAGGGGAGGATGAGGAAACTGGGAGCTGATCATGGGAAGAATAGCGATCGGGTGAGATCAGAACGACAATGAATAAGGTGATGGGCGATAGGGCGGATGAGAACCAAACATAATAAACAGATGTAGTATTTTCGCAGAAGAGGTTTTGACAGCGTGGGAACCTCATGTGAAGACACTGGGGAAGGGTACTCCTTTGGTTATCATCCGTTGGGTGCTCACCCGACCTAGTGCGAGATGATGTAAAGCCTTTTTGTCGAGTACGAAGAGCTGGAAAAAGCACATGAACTAGGGAGTGTTGGAGAGGTAGATAGTAGTACTCCTTCAAGGAAATGGAGGGACAGGACGAGATCTCGCTGGATCTCTCTACAAGAATACTACCGGATTCGGCGGCGCAAAAAGCGGGGCTAAACAGATAAGTCAAGGTGATGAGGATGGAGAGATAACGCTTCACTCTACTGAATCGGCGTGATCTATCGTAGGTCAGAGTGGGCGAGAGAGTGTGCAGAATGAAGAAAGGTGATTGTTCGAGGGGAAGAAAGACAACAAGATGCGCGATTCGGGGGCAGATTCCATGTGGATCGGCAGATTCCTGATTAGGAGAAAAAAGCGAATAAGGAGAGATCAAATCGGTAAATCACTGCAAGCATATGGAGGAGAATGAGGGGCATCGTAATTATTTGCATCTTGACGGAAGAATGTGATAGAAATTTGTTATTCGTGTACTTTGTGAAATGCATACCGATGATCAAGGAAGAAACTCGAGAAGAGATCATTATTGACAAGCGAACTCGACGGAAAAACAGACTTCGGAATTCCAGACAGGTCAAATATTTCGAAGTATGTGATGCATCTTCTGTCCAACTTCTGATCCTCAGCATCTAATATCATTTTCACGTGTCTGACAAAAATCAAATTCAATTTAGTCGCACAAAGCGTGTATTGAAATGGTGAGGAGTCTCTAGGAGGCGCGAGCCGAGATCAGGAAGGAACGTGTGAAAGGGGGGGGGGGGAGGAGGAAAAACTCGTGCCTGGCACATGCCTCCCCACTGATTACAGTGTGCGGAGAGGAGTTGAGGTACCAAATTTGGATTCAGAAATCGTTGGTTGATCAGTGGGTACGAATTCAGTGAATTTTGTCGTAGAAGTGTGTGAGTTTTCAACAAGAGGCTGGATTGTTCTGATATTGATGTAGTTCTCGAATAAATGAGACATCAAATTAGCGATGTAATGGACCCAAGATGATAAGGACGATAGAGATTTTCTGTGATTTTCTCTCTTCTCTGATACTGTTAAATAAATCCTTTGTGTATTCTGATAGTATCATTGAATCTTCCAATTTAGAGGGCAGGGGAAATATTTTCCATCCGCCCTCTGCCTTTTTTTCTCGGTATTCACAGCTGATAATCGTAGGGTAAGGATGGAAAGGCTTTTTAGAATTGACAGTGAGAATATCATCATTGTACTTTACAGAAAATCAGAATAAAACTGCCATCAAAGCCGTTTTCTCTGAATTTTGTAAATTTCAAAGGCTCGGATTATATATTCTTGCTTTACATATTATAATTTTATAAAACTGTGAAATATATCATTATGAAAGTATGAAAAAAGAAAAGTGGAATTGCGTTGTCTGATGCTAGGGAGAGCTGGGGTTTTTTTTATTTTATATATTTTCAAAGTGTACCAACAATGACAGAACAAATAAAGAAAGTAAATGAACACATTCAACAGTTAATTATTATTGTTGAAATTCAATATGAGTGATCACCATGTTGGAATGAACTTCATCGTTTTCTGTAATTTCAAGTTTATATTCTCCAATTTGCTTCTGAGTAGGTTGTTCGTAGGTTAAAACGTTCAGCATAACTCTCTTTGTATTGTGATCTAAAATCTGAAAATGGATCGGTTGAGACTAATTCTTTCCTTTCACATTTTTTATGTTTTATGATCGATTAATGATGAAACAGTAAGATAGACACAGCTATCAGTGTTAATGCTCACCTCAATCAATTTTTCTGCATCTTCTTGTGAAATAATTGTACAATTACTGTAGATTTGGAAACTGTTGCACCTTCTGCTGAGAATTTCTCCGATTAAAGCAAACGAAAACGGCTTCAGGGGGACACCAAACTCGCAGACACACATTTGGTCAGCAACATTGGCCAAACGTGGCAGGAAATTTGTCATTTCTGCAAAACAATTATAATGAACAATCTAGGAAGTTAAGCTCCTAACATATTTCTGAAATTTTTCTAGAAATATTTTTTTTCTAGAAATATACATAGTAAACTATGCCCTTTTCTAGAAATATACATAGTAAACTATGAAATTTGTGCCAAACGACTGCGCTATTACATTTGCTGCTTTAATTTAGAAAATATGTGAACACACCGCAAGCAATTCCTACTCGATAATATGCCACAGAAGCAGGTCGAACAGTTTTGACGAATTCCAGCCAAGCGTCACTGAAATAAAGTGTAATATTGAAGTTTAGTTATTGAGCGTTTTGAGCAATTTTGCACTATATTCGGGAGTATTTTAGGCGCATCAAATATAATTTTAGCCATGTAACGCACATGAAATCCTTAATATCACAAAAGGCCCAAAAATTGAAAATATTTGAATTTCTAACCAACTCACAATTCACCCGTTGACGGCTGCTCTGAAATGAGTATGAGTCTTCTAATCGCAGTTTCGCTGAAGTACTGAGCCAGAATGCCAACTACATCAACCGGGGCAGACAGGAATTCGTACCGTCCGAATCGGCTTCCTTTAATGAGTGGCTGAATGCACCTTAGTACCATGTTTACGTCATCTTTGGCAATAGTAACCGAAAACTCCTGAAAGTATTTAACATCGTCAAGTCAAAAGGACGCACACTTACGGCAAATATTGTTCTTCTTGTCGAGAAATTTGTGATGCCAAGCACAGAAATAGAAGCTCTGATACAGGCTGCCCAAAGGCCCAAATCGATGGGATCAGAATGGTGCATAGAGATGTTGATTTTTGAATCATTGTCCTGATATTGTTGTGTGCGCTAAATATTAGGCTGTTGCAAAAGTCTTGTGGTTTTTTGTGTCAGTACTTTGAACGATCATAACTCGCGTGTCTCAAATCTCAATGGCCAACCAACGTGGTGTTGTTTAGGGATATGCTTGAACTTTGCTCACTTATATTTCAATCAAACCGATCGTGCAACCAACGCAAGCAATTATGTTTAACCCAATTGCAAAAAAAGCACAACATTTAGATTTAAATTTATTTATCTAGATATTTGAAGGGAAAATTCATGAAACAACTTCATAATGTTGGGTGAGAAGTACCATTGATGTTCTTTCAAAAACTAGGTTAGACATGTCATGTGAGTGGGTTTGAACCAAATTACATGATAGCAAAAATATGAGCAAACCCAGGCTGCATGTGACTTGTACCTGCTTTTCTAAATGGAAGACCAAGATTACAGGCTCCGTCATGTGTGCGTTGTATGCTCCCACGAAGAGGCTATATCCTCGTAAGAAACATTGGCGCCTGCTTGTTTCCCTTTTTAGAAAATCTGAATTCCTCATTTTTCAGAAATATGCTAAATGAACACAGAAATGCAACATGCAGTCATTTTGCAGATCAACTCATTCCTCGAAATGATCTAACTTCCAGCATGCATAAGAAAAAGCATGTATAGGGTAAAGGTGGGAGCTTCATATATCCGCCATGAATTGAGCATTCATGCTTCAGAGAAAACATAATGTTGAAAAATGTTGCGTTTTCGATGGATGAATTTTCGTAATTTTAACTGGATCCTGTTCTCGCCTCTCTGATTGGGCAATGATGATAGGGTGCGCATATGTAAGAGTATGCAAGGCCTCATTAGTAATCAATATCCCGAAGTTCATCTATCAATCCAACAGGAAGATGGAAGGTAAAAAATCAAAATTCCACAGGACTTTTGCAAAAACCTAATAGATGGAGAGCAAACGAACACGGGAAATGGTGAGCGAATCTATGTCGAGGCATCGGTTTGTGTTCTTCGTCCCATTTCCTGCTCGCGATATTGCAGTTGCCTCCTTGCGTGTTTCATATTCGCGATACCAATTAATTAATGTAATTTCCGAGTCTTGCTCCTGAGATTGATCGTTTTATTGTATCGTGCTACTAATATACATGCGAGCGCAGAAATTGTAGCAACGGTGCGCCTTACACAAATCAATAATATTCTCCTAGAGTGATGTACGACCTCACTTTTCTCTTTAATTCTTCCCAAGGCTTTTTTCTTACCTCATATTTATTATTAAATTTTTTAAATTAAACAGAAAAGTTAAACATTTCTCCCTTATCTCATTATTCACATCGATAAATTCGTTATGTTTGACCTGTGTCCGATGAGACAACGGGCTTAATACTTCCAGTATTTCATCCACGTTATAGATTTCAGTGGTAATAGACAAACACTGAAATAAAATTCCATTTGATAAAGAAGGTAATCACGAGATCACAAGTAATATAAATTGATTGATCCAGTTGAGGTTTTGATCAGTATATACTGTAAAGACTACAAGGGAAGCTATACTAAGCCATATCAATGAAATCTTGCTCGGGGTGCTCAGAAAATTAATGGAACGTACATTGTGAGCTCGCTCGATTGTAGAACCCGAAATCCTTTGTTTTTCAATAACAGCTATCGAATAAAGTTCCCACAATCTCAAGTCGTTCGGTTCTTCGAGAGTTATTGAGATCTTGAAACCTGTCGGGTGTGAATTCTGAAACGTAAAAAAACCTTGATAATATAGTAATAAATGCAATCATCTATTTCAAAATATCTATAACAGACTATCTGAGAAAATCAACAATATTTCTTCAGCGACTTGGCACAGGCCGAAAATTCGAATCCCTTCTGACTACACCAATAGTTAGTACTCGATGAGGGAAACCGACGAGCATCGCCAGAATTTCGATCCGCATCCGCGCGCGCGGCGGCGCGGACTTTGCATAAAACTACAGTAATCCTCGAAAAATTGTATATCGATCCCAATGACTGCGGCGGCAGGGGCGCTGCGTTACTTGACAAATTGTAAGACTTTTTTTACTCCGGAGAAGTTTTCGATCAGATTCCATCTAACGTCGGAAATCGATAATTCTACTTTTACTTCGGACATGAATGCAATTCTCCAGAAATTTTTCAAGAATCCCCTAAATATTATTGTTGATTTAGCTTCTGCTTGAGCCGATACATCTTTCAGTAGAAAGGCGCAATTTAAAATTTTCCGTAAGCTAGCTAAAATGAATTTTGAATGAATTATGGTGTAATTTTTTGGTTACTGTAAGTGAGTGCAAAAGTTAGACGACTTTTCCCAATTGGTGTAACATTGTCTGAAAATCGGTTTTAGAGTATAATACACCAGTTGGGAAAAGTCGTGCACTCGATTACAGTAACCCAAAAATTACACCATAATTCACTCAAAATTCATTATAGCTAACTTACGGAAAATTTTTAATTACGCCTTTCTACTGAAAGATGTATCGCCTCAAGCAGAAGCAAAATCAACATTAATATTTAGGGGTTCTTGAAAAATTTCTGGAGAATTGCATTCATGCCCGAAGTAAAAGAAGAATGATCGATTTCCGACGTTAGATGGAATCTGACCAAAAATTTCCCGAGAGTGAAAAAGTCTTAGAATTTGTCAAGGAACGCAGCGCCCCTATCGCCGCAGTCATTGGGATCGAGATAAAAAATTTCGAGGATTACTGTACTTTTTTGCAAGATCCGCGCCGCCGCGCGTGCGGATGCGGATCGAAAATCTGGCGATGCTCGTCGGTTTCCCTCATCGAGTACTAACTACTGGTGTAGTCAGAAGGGATTCGAATTTTCGGCCTGTGCCAAGTCGCTGAAGAAATATTGTTGATTTTCTCAGATAGTCTGTTATAGATATTTTGAAATAGATGATTGCATTTATTACTATATTATCAAGGTTTTTTTACGTTTCAGAATTCACACCCGACAGGTTTCAAGATCTCAATAACTCTCGAAGAACCGAACGACTTGAGATTGTGGGAATTTTATTCGATAGCTGTTATTGAAAAACAAAGGATTTCGGGTTCTACAATCGAGCGAGCTCACAATGTAATTGTGAAATAGGTGTTCGACAGTCATCACTGACTCCAAAAAACAGTTTAAAAATTATATGAACGCCATATGAATCACGCGCCAAAAATGGCAACATGCGAAGTAACGCGTCGTCCTTCGTCTCTCACTCAAGCAATAAATACGAGAGAGCAAGGGAAAAGAGGAATTTTCGTTCTCCATTCACAGTTAACATGCTCATATCTTGGCGGTGGAATGATAATGTCTATCCTTCATGAATGAAATAACAAAGGGCCGGGTAGATTTGCAGATATCTGAGAGCAATGCTTAAAGGAGGAGTAAAAGCAAACGCGCTCCCTGTTGACATATGCTAGCCCCGGCGCGAAGCGCCGTTGCAATTTTTGTTTCAATTAGGAACGGAACTCTCTTCAAGTCGCGTGCTCTCTCTCTCTCTTTGCCTGAGCTTTCCCTGATTTGGCTTCCAGCCAAGTATCGATAGCTCTGTTCGGAATCGGAATCAATGTAAAAATTTCGGAACTTCTTATTGGGGTGATATAGGCCGTGCACATGGAAACTTCAAAAATTGAATTTTTCCTTTACTCCTTCTTTAATTAGAACAACATTTTTTTAAATACTTGACAGAAATATATTTCATTTGGCATATTGGGCCCGTTTAATCTGTCAGAAATGTGCGAGAAAAGTTGCGTAAAAAGTTCGCGAACTTCTGAGGTGCGTAAAAACTGTTACCTCACAAAATACCGAGCTTTATTCGATTTATTTATTATTTTATTTATCGTCCACCTGAAGGGCGCTTCGTCAATTGCAGAATGTTCGAGAATATATAGAAAATATAGAAATGATATGGGTAGGGAGAATGTTTTTTATCAAACCAGTTCGAAGAAAAGTTCACGAACTTTTTAACGAGCTCGATAAAAAAGGTCGATGAAAATCTAAAAAAAGTCAGAGAAAGGCGAGAGAGCTTGCATTTCGGAGAGAGGGAAAAATAAGTAAACAATCACAGCTTCCATCGAGCTCGTTGAAAAGTTCGTGAACAAAACGTTCTCCCCTGCCCATATCATTTCTATAATTTCTATAAATTCTCGAACACTCTGCAATTGATGAAGCGCCCTTGTGGTGGACGATAAATAAAAAAATAAATAAATCGAATAAAGCTCGGTATTTTGTGAGGTAACAGTTTTTACGCACCTCAGAAGTTCGCGAACTTATTACGCAACTTTTCTCGCACGTTTCTGACAGATTAAACGGGTCGATTGAGATATTTTGGCTTACTTGTAAGACATAAAAATACATTTAATTCAAATAGTTTTATGTCAGTCAATATGTCATCGACGTTAAATATCTATTCGGAACTCTCATTGAGTTATGTGGAAGAACGCAAAAAAAATCAATGAACAATCTTTATTATATTCTATCAATTATGCGTTCATTCAAAACAGTGGATAGCTCAGCATTAGTTGGAAATACGAGGCTAATAGATTGAGTACGGTATTGAACGATGGGTGAGAGACAGCCACCAGCCGTTCATTCAGAAGAAGGTACCAATTCCTTAATTTGTAAATCAATCATTATTATTTTTAACTCGAATACATGGAAATAATGGTATGCAGAAATACTCACGATCACGAATGCCATTGGATCTTCGGTCTTACCCGAGCCATTCTTGTTTCCCCTAGTGATCTCGATCTGGAATTCAGAGATCAAAGATCAAAGCACAACGAGCACAAACTGTCTGAACGATGCACATGAACTCGGGGTTTGCGAGGAGAGTGAGAGTGGCCTGAATAATATCCAAAAATTTAAAAAATAGAAGCATTTAGGAACCAAATTACTAAGATATGTCCGAAGATTAAGTTGTGGCAAAGGAATTTCTCAAGTACCTCTCTGATTTGATTCACGAGCGCAACATCAGTTCCGCAGTATTGGTGGTATTTAACAATCATCACTATTCCTGAACGAAGGCGATTAACAAATTGACACTTCTTCTGTTAATGGCCACCCCCCCCCCCTGTCTCTTTTCTAACCAACTCAGTACAAGATTTTCCTAACAGGCAACAAATGGGAGATGGGGAGAGGCCAGCAACCGAAGAAGCTCTGATGATATGTGACAAGGAACCGACCATCTCTAACGAACTCATTTCCCTGATCCGGTCGAATCTTGCAGCAGTTGAATGAGAAGAGCATATTAGTCCACATCCAGCAAATCTTAATTAATGGCGCGGTGAAATATGTAATTTACGTATTCTGTTTCTATCTTATCTGTGTTCATCTATTTAATTAATTATGAACACAAACCTGCGAAATTTCGGTTTTGGGGTTCCAATGAGGCTTTTGCCACCCACAAAACTGCCTTGTCTTTATAGTCAATTTTTCTGAAACTGCTTCTTTAAAAAAATCACGTCCATTTTACCATTTCTCCCACTACGATGTCAAGAACGCTTTTAGGGTTAGCTAAATTGAGTAATTCACAAATACCTTCATGATGAGCAATACATGACGAGGTGGGCCGAAGGAGAAATTGCGAATAAGTATTGCCGCACTGGCTCGAACGGCATCAGAAGTCGATTCAAGGCCCTCCACCTGGGTTACGGTAGATGAATTGGGGAGGTTGACTAAGCGGCAACGGCAATGCGGGAATTGACATATCTTGTCATATGATTTGAATTTGTAAAATTCTCAGAAATAGAACTTACAATAATTTTCATGAAGTCCTGGCACTTGGATAGTATGATGTCTATCTGTTCATCCTTAGATCCTGGAACGCAACAATATTATGTGGATAATTTAGTACAGTACATGCTAATCGCCTTGTCCATATGCGGCCGCGGCGGTCCGCCGCGTGTCGATTTTGCGGGAAATGAGTAAAGTTCATGCAATGAATTGTTCATTTTTGAATTCCTCATGCGATTTCGCATCGGAATCACTATAATATATTAATTTTATCTAAGGCAAGTTTTTGAGGGGGTTCGATTCGGAGTGACCACGGCTACAGTACTCCCGAAAATGATCCCTCCATTTAAGGGTTCTTATGACTTTCTTTAGGGTATTGAAGAGTTTGCGAACTTGGATCGCGTTCGAAAACTGACCCGAAAAATTCTAGACACAAAAACGGTGGGAATATGTTTGGGAGTACGGTAACCCTGATCACTTTGAATTGGCCTCCCTCAAAAAATGTTCCATTATGAAATACTGATTCCGATGCGAAATCGCATGAGGAATTCAAAAATGAACAATTCATTGCATGAACTTTACTCATTTTCCCGCAAAATCGATCCGCGGGCATCCGCGGTCCGCGGCGGCCCGCCGCGGCCGCATATGGGCAAGGCGATTAGCATGTACTGTATGTGACGTTTATCAGGAAATCGAGCCCAGCACTGCAAAAATGTAAATCGGCCTGCATAATGTGTCAGAAATCTGTGGCAACTTTTGAAGTGTGAAAAACCTGATTCCTTATCTCGCGCGCTCCATGCAGGAAAAAAGTCTAGATGCAATTCTACCTGATGAGATTCTCATTTCCAGTAGCGATTGCTTTGTATGCGTTTGTAATCATTGTCCCGTTCAATATCTGATTGATATGCGCCTCGTAATGGTCCTGTTTTCACCAGAATATACGCTAAACTTAATTACGAAAGCTACTTGATTAGTGAAATGGCCACTGCGAGTTAGCAGCATCAGAGCCTCCAGGGACACCTGGGCAGTGACACTTGTATAAGAAAGTCATCCCAAATATACCTTTAGAATTTCCAAATCGGATTCGAAGCGAAGTACTGTTTTCTCTACCCCGGATACCAACAGGCTTGCAATCTGAATTTAAGATCGTACCGTGCAATCACAATGTTAAAGAAGGATTCTATAATTAGCTATAATTTGCAACAAGCTATAATTTGCATCAACTCAAAGATATATGTGGATTCTAGCCACGAAACGGTGCTCTGAGATTTTAAAGTCAATTTTTCTGATATTCCTTCTTTAGGCTTACCTTCGGAGCTACCGAGGAGTTGTTAATGAGAACCGAACAACAGCAAGCGAGAGCATTAATGATGCGTTTGACCGAATCAATTTTCCCGAAGTAGATCTGAAATTTTTTGGTGTAATCTCTATGCAATGATTAAATTTTTTCAGTCAAGCATTTCAAAGAAGAAGATTGCACTGTCACTAAGGTTGGAAATGTAATTCAACAATAGGTGAAGAAGTTTCTTAGCCAACCGAACCCACCCGATTCACAATGGACTCCAGCACATCCGTCTCTTTCACTGCCTTGCGGCAGTCGAAGCAGTGAGCCATCAGTCGGTCTACGATCAGGATGCAATTTTCAATCACCCTGAAATCAATATTTTCAGTTTTTTTTAAATTTCTTGAACAATTGGGTCAACTGTGAAAAAAGTATAAATTATATCTACTAACAAATTATGCGTTTCGTCCGTTGAGCGGACGCTGCTAACACTTCCAGACCGCCCTCAAGACTATAGTTCAGAATACTTGATCTTTGCCTTATCCCACCTTCTCGAGTATGGGATGCACGATGTTCACTCCGTTACGGAGGAGTTCGTTAATCACGTAGGACGAACCAATGCTGTAATGGGCGCGTCCCCAATCGATTGAGTACCGTAACCTACCGCATGCCCGAATCCCTGGTCGAGTCGTTCAGCACACGAAGGAATATATCGATCTAAAGGTACGATATTCATAGAAAAGCTACGGTACCTACCAGCTTCAGGTCGAAACAATTGGGCACTTCCTTTTCATTGAAGTCCGCATGGTCATGAATGTGATTGACCACCAAATCCTGAAGAAGCTCCATCATGTCCTATTGATTAATTTTCAAATATATTAATAACTAATTAATTAATTGAAGTGGATCAAATACCTCATTTATCTCGCTTGAATCTCCCTTGATAAACTGTTGAAGCAGATCGCAGTTTTCTGATTTGGGCGCCGGGCTCGACATTGTCCCCGAACAACAGACTGAGACGAGAGAAAAGGGAGGAAATGATTGGAGAAAGATTCGTCACTAGTGTTGCGAATTCGAACGAACAATTCGAACGAATTTAGAACAAAATGATCGGTCTTCTCATTACCATTTTTGTTCGAACTCTTCCCTAGATCGGACGAACGTTCGAATGTTCGATTTCGTTCGACTTAAGCAAAAATGCTCATTCAATATTTGTTTCGATTCTGAAACTCATGCTGTCGAAACCGAAGGAAACCATTCCCTTTGGATATAATTGATTCAGTTTTGTTTCAAAATCACTGTGAACATTTAAGTTTCATACATCATTCAAAGTCGAGTTGAACATTTTTGCATAAATTCGAACAGAATCGAACATTCGAACGTTCGTCCGAACTCGAACAATTCCCACTCATTCCTCGATCAGTCTGTTCGAAGTTCGGTCTCGTTCGAATTTACAACACTAGTCGTCACGATAAATGAGAAACGTGCAAATAAAAGAGCGGTTTGCATGAAGACGTGTGATTTTTAGAATAATATTTTTCACAGTCAAGGTTCGATTGAGTTTCTGTGATTGGACTTGCGATCAACACGACAGGAATAGCACCAGAATGATTGTGATTAGAACAAAAAGAAATAATACAAAATCTTAAGGAAATTTCGTAAAAGAATATTTGATAGATAGGATGAATTAAAGGGAGGGACAGACTGTGGGCGGTAGGCAACAAGAGACGAGAGGGAAATTCCCTAGAAAAACAGAATCCCTGTTTCAAGTTCAACCTCAGGTGTCATTTATCAGGGCGACTCTCATCTCAGAATCACTTTATCAGTGGATTTGGCAAATTGGCTATTATAAAAATTGTCGTGAAAGGAGATAGCAATTTATGGATCGGTTGAATTAATTGTAGACAGAGACGAGGGGTCAGATTGTGGCTGGGACGCGACTAGGGGGGTGGGCGGAGTCTCGCTGATCGCAATGCAATAGTCATCTGGAAGTCGTGCAGTGACGACGTAGTTGTTGTCCTCGTCGTCGTTGGCGAAGACGGTGATCTCACCATTGCTGACCCGAGCGACGTACTCGACCTCGAGGTTTCTGAATGGTATGAAATGAGTTCCAAATGTATGCCTTTATCGTTGCTCAAACATGTATGTTATACAGACTGCTTAATAAATTGACTGAGAAGCATTTTAGAAAACGGGCACGTGAACAACTCTACCATTACAAGGATCACTGAGTATCCCCTTTTGATGATATAGCATTGATCAGGTTTTTTGCATTTTGATCAAAACCGTCAAATTCAGAATGAGGTTCCATAACTCTGAGAAAGTTCTAAGGGTGACGTCGCAATAAATGACACTCATCATTCCGCGTACTCTTAAAACGATTCGGCCGGTGAGACAAAATGTAAAATGAAAGAGCGATTTTTTGTGAAGCCATCACCAGAATTTCCACTCAAGAACATTGCTTCCGAATAAATTTAATTATATTCACTCGAATCTCAGGGGCGTCTTGAACTGCATCGTCTCGCCGTCGAGAGCGTGCACGTGCTCGTCCCAGAAGCAGAGGAAGACGAATCGAGAAGATTCAGAAGCGTAGAATCGAGCAGTGGTCCCGCATGACTGCAAATTTGATTTTTTGAGAGGCTTTTTAGCTAAAGAAGGAGCATCAGCAAAATAGACTCTAAAATCAGACAAGAACGAAATCCTTACTGGAATCACCAAAACCGAATTTTAATCTTTTATTTGAAGCAAGCTACGGCTAGTTGGCTGAGTGCCATGACACCCTGAAGATCAGGCAACGAGTGAGAGAGCAACTTGAAGAGAGTTATCTCCCTATTTGAAACATTTTTTAAACCAGGCGCGTGGTTGCTGATAATCCTTCATTAATGATGAGAGCTCTCCCGAATATGTGCAAGACATTCTACATTGGGAGCGCAAGAGGTGAGATAGTGCAGAGAAAGAAAAAAACTCATTAATATTTTACATTTTTCTCGTGAGTTCAAAAAGGTAAAATAACTATAAAAATAAATATTCCTTACCACAATGACTACGACATTCTTCCTCAACTTGTACGCAGTTGCGTGATTTGCTGTTGAGTGCTTTGTAGAGTAAAACACCTTGCCCCTGAAATGTCCTTGAATTATTCGGTGACAATTTAATAAATATTCATGCTAAGACTAGCCGAATGTTTTAGGCAATATTTTATCCAAGCGCTGCGAGTATCATTACTCCCTCACTATTTGCATCGATGATATAGAATAGTTGAAACTCAAGTGGTGTATGAAACGAGGTTTTCGAAATTAGAGCTTCGCAAGAAATTCATTCTGCATGCTCTCTCTCTCTCTCTCACACTGATCAGAGCTGTGAGAGATTACTCTTCTCTTATGAAGCCGTCCCTAGAAGCAAGTCGCTTTCAGTAGGAGCTCTTTGCGCCTAACCAAAGGACCAAGGGGGTTAAGAAATGTTGGTAGAGATTGAAATATCGCGAAAAGTAAAATCCCCCACCAAGTGCACACAACACGGGTGGTTAGCCTGACGCATAGGTTGCTGATAACCTCAGGACAAACTGAACTCTGAAGTGGCGCGAGGGCGATAGAACACGCCTTGTCGTGATAGCCGAATGCTACTTTCTTTTTTTCTTTTTATCCTGGATTACATTATCCCAGACTTTGGGTAAACATGAACTTGAATCGATTATGAAACCTATTTAGATGAATCAGCGGAATCAAATCAATCACACAGCTGATCTGACTGATAAGTGAGCACTTAGGACGAAGAGACTCAATTCCCACTCCTATTAGAAATGCTTCTCACCTGTGAATGCCGATCAGTTCCAGCCCTACGAGTTCATCATCCGTCACTTCAATGTGAATGCCTTCCGTGGCTGAATCATCGCACATCCGATAGACATTCCTGCTGCTATCACTCCCTCGGCTGCAGAGACTGTAGCAGTGGAGTTGCTCAGCCTGCGATGGAATGATTTTCTTGACTATGATCATCATTATATTTTATTACAGCTTTTTTGAGAGAAGTTTCACTTGTTTGGGTTACGGCAGAGATTACGGAAATTGCTTTGAAAAAAATCCAGGACAAGAGCAACAAATTGCGAAGACAATGGCGGTCCTCTTCTTACTTTCAGGAGCTGATTCATCGATCAGTAGTTCAAACATTTTAAAATAGCCGATCATTTATCATGAAAAATCTCCAAATTTCTGATGAACTGATATTGCTAATGTTCTAACAATTCCCACTATTAGAGGAGGGCAGTCTTCATTTCATTGTCAACGATAAGGCACTCACCTCAAGTTTATTTCGTAGAAGTGTGACGGTGATTCCTGTCGATCGAGAATATTCCGCTTTGTAGATCTTCTCCACTACTACTTCACTTTTATACACCTAAATTGATAAATTTGAGAACGAACAAATTCAAACGACATCAAGTAATTCTTCATTTTGTCTAGAAAATTATTTGTAACCGTTTCTGTCGAAATTAGAGAGTTGACAGCACTTAAATTATCCAATGTTTGCTCCATACCATTGACGATTACACCAGCACTTACTTTTTGCTTCGTCTTGAAATAAAGCGCGTTCCCGAAAGATCCGGCCGAGAAAATGTATCGATCGGGCAAAGAAGCTTCTTGTATCCCTTCCTCCCTGTCAAATTCTTATTTTTTAAGGAAAAGTGAGTAATGCTCACTCAGATTTCACGTATAGCTTCATAGGCCGGCTATCCTCGCAGTAGAATATTATCCCTAAATATCAACATGCTTATTTTTTAACGTATAACTGTTCTTCCGGTGCAGAAAATGAAAGGGGGGGGGGGCGAATTTGAAGGAGGAAAGGGGGGAGAATTTGAATTCTAAATGTATGCTTTACTCACCATCGTCTGTTTGGTAGATCTCGGTTCCCGCGGGTAAAGGTTCTTTCGTAGTGATGTTCAAATTATTCTCAGACGTTTCCATTTTGAAAATAGGGCTGTAAAATCATTTTACGCTGGATATTTCTCACGTAAAGATGAGGAACGAGGAAGATTAAATAGTGAAAATTTGAATTGAGCTAGCGGTAGCGCTAGCTCAGTCACCGAAAGGGAACAATCAAAAACATTCACATTGAAGAGGAAAGAGCCGACAGCGGCGAGCAATTACTCACAAGGGCATTCGACATGAAACTCTCTCCATTTTCCCCGCTCTCTCGCCTATTTTCTCAGAATCTCAGATAAAACGAAATAGGAAGAAATAGGAATTGGAAAAACAGGAAGCGGTAAATCAACACAATTGGTTTCGATAAGGATAGGAAGAGGGAGTTGCGCGATAACCTCTTTCGGGCGAGGTCACACAGAGAGAGGGAAGGGATAAAAAGAGAGGAAGGGGAGAAGAAAATAGATGATAGCGAGAGATAATCGAAATAGAGGAGAGAGGGACAGAAAGAGAGAGACATAACAAGAGCAGCAAAAGCAACCACACCCCTTGAGTGGTCGTAATTCAAAAGTGACTTTATTGTAAGCAAAGCTTGCTTGGTTTTCGCTAGTGAAAAGCCACAGTTCTATCATGTTGACAAAAGATGGATGTCGACAAGAATGGCAGCTCTTCTTGAGGCACTACGGAAGAAAATCTCCCACATGATCGCCAAATATGGTCTTCATTTTCGCTCTACTTATTGGCAAGACAGCACGCCGAATGAAAACTTCTTGATCACTTCTTGTGAAGACATTCCTATTTCCTACAGTCCCCGCGTGTAGTATTGCGGATTGTTCCCTTACTTCCCGAATGCTTGAAAATTGATTGAAAGATAGTAAAAGTGTCTTGTTCTCTGGGCAAGACTTGAATAATTTCACTTAAAGCAGGAGTCTCAGCAAAAAAGCGCCTGGTTGAAATATGTTTCAAATAGGGAGAGAACTCTCTTCAAGTCGCGTGCTCTCTCGCTCGTTGCCTGTGCGTCAGGGTCAATTTTGAATGTTTTAATGGAACCATAACACAATTCTGAATAGAGATTACGAAATCGGAATTTCGAAAATGGGATACGGTTTACGATTGTCTTGAAACTATGTTGTCAGTTTGTCTTGACTAGTTTGGCTGATAATCCCGCTTTAATTTTGATTTTATTTTTTCCCATTCCACTCTCGCAAATATTGTGCACGATTAAAAGGGTAGTCGAAAACGAATGCGTGAAACACATTTGAAATGTTTTCGCTTCTATTTGAAAATTCGAAGATGTCGGAATAAAAAAAATGACTGGTAACATCTACAAACACACATTGCTCATGCAGAACTATTACCACAGGTATCACGAGCCAGTGGAGGAGTGCCGGAACATTTTGAAAATTATCGCCACGGATTTGATCCATATTTCGGTAGTATAACACCCTGGAGTGATGATTTCGAATAATCTAGGTAATTGGTCCCAGAGCCGGCTTTTAGGAAAATTATTATTGAAAGATGGCAGTCAGCTCAAAATGTGCGGAAAATTATTTCCAGAAACTTTTATGTTATACACAAGACGATCGGACAACAATTAAAAATCGTCTGATTAAAAAACCAATTTTGTCATAAAATTAAAAATATTTTCTATGGGAAGCAGTAGAGTGCAGCAGAATTTTATTGCGAATTATGAAAGAGTATGTGTCTGTGTACAATATAAAAATATAAAAATAATCGTTTTTTGGCCATAATTTGAATTTGTTTTTTTCTCTCTTAGCATCAAAGCGAATCTGGAATTGTCTCCGCCGTTGCCCATTCCACTGCACGTGTTCCCCATCTCCCCCTTCCCCCTTCTAGATAGATCATTATCACTGAGAGCCCAGCTCTCTTCTCTCTTTTCCACTTCGATTTCACTCTCTTCTTTTCATCCACACCGTTCGATCGTGTTTTCTATTGTCTCGTTGTATAAGTAAACTTCTTGTATTCCGAGCCCTTGTTACTTGCAATTTGGACTGGGAAAAGGATCAGTTGGGGATTCGGGGTCACTCGTCTTTCTCTCTCTTTCCTACCGCCTTGTGTCAATTTGTATACAGCGGGCGATTGCAACATCACTTTACTTACTGCACCTTAATCTTTTTAGAGAGGCAACGCCACAACGATACAGTGACGGTGGCTCATTACAATAAACTATCAAGAGTCCTTCCTTCTTATTCCCAATCCCTCGTAATTATTCCCAGAATTGGCTCACTGCTCATTTTCGCGTGTTCACACTTTTAATTTAGGTTGAGTTTCATCCATTAAATAACAGTGTCGTGGGCAATGCGGGAGCAATTGATCGTTGTTTTTCGGTTCAATAAAAAAATCATTTTTAAAATAAAAATACGCAACATAATTGAAATTTGTGTTATCTTTGCATTGTAATGGCATACAGAAGTCTCTAATTCTCAGTGATCGTCTCTCCGATAACTCTCCGAAAAATTGAAATCCGTTTTTCATTCTGGTTAAGTTCCATTCATTGCATATCTTCGTGTTGGGCGATGCAGAAGCAATGCAGTCTCATTTATATGGAGAGAACAAATTAAAATCTCTGAATCTTAGCCTTCTGTGGATTGACATAAAATAAGACTAATTCTCAAGTACCCACTCCTGTCCACCCTTTCGACTTTACGAAGAAAAGAAGAAGTAATTCTCAATTATAATTCTCCTAGTGCTACAATTTACTCTCGTCATACTGCACGCTCTCTCACAGATCCGTTCGATGAGAGAACACGCAGAAGGAAGAGAATCATCATTTGTGAATCCATCCTCTGCCCAGGAAAATGCGCACAAAGTGGGAGAGGCTTTAATCTGATATTGTTTTAAATTTTGAACAAGCATAATCGTTTAACCCTTGCCATCATTGCCATGATGAGGAAGCCTCTCATTCAATACGCGGTCTTGCCGACGAGAGATATCGCATAATGAAGATTGCCATTTTTTAGAGAAGCACAGCATTCCATAACGATAGAAATCTTTTCGAAATCTAATTACAAAGTCGAAACTTGATGTGCATCTGAAACATGTCGCAATTTTACAAACAGAGCTTAACAACTTGTGTTTCAGACTGACTATGAAACGCAAATATTTTCAATTGTGATAGAATTTAAGAATTGCGATACGTTTCAGAACCGTTTCAAATATCGAAGCTTATTTTCCCTGAATTTCCCGTCGCGAGAAAATCTGGAATCTTGCCAGGTCTAATTTAATTACATTTCGATTTCTCAATTTAGGAATATTGTGAGAAGCCATCTCAATTTCACCTACACAGCGTGTCAGAGCGGACAAACTCCTTTGTTATCGTGGCGGATCATTTCTCGTAATTGAGCGTCGCGGAGCGGTGATGCGACGAAGAAATAAGTCGAATCTAAGGCCATAACTAAACGAAAAAAAAAATACTTTAATCTGAATATGAAAATAATTGAAAGAATAAGGTATGAAGCTAATTTTTAATTTTGGGAATTTTATTTCGTTTCCTAAGTCCGCTGTGTTGTTTTTATTTATATTTCGGTTTTGTCATCTTAAAATGAGAACTCCTCAGAGGGAAATATCGGAAGACCCCACTCATGCATACTTTTCTGAATCCTCATGAGTAGCTCTACAGCAGGTATGTACAGATTTTGGATATTCTTTTTGGTATTCGAGAAAACGCGATAAATATGAAAAAAATGTGAACTTTCAAAGTTTACTCGAATACTAAAAACAATGTCCAAAATATGTGCATACCAGCTGTAGAGCTACTCATGAGGATTCAGAAAAGTACCCAGAAGTGGGGTCTGCCGATATTGTGCTCAGACTAGTTCTCATTTGAAAATCATCATTTGGTGTGTTTCGAAATAGCAGTTTTGAAATGAGCTTCACAAGACAAATTAATTATGTCCCTGTATTTTGCTCTGGATCCCTCAAGTTGAAATCTGTTTCACTGAATATATTTTCCCAATGAAATCACTTCGATATAGTGCAATCGAGAGTGTGAAAGTTGATCTACGCCGCCAGATTGTCTGGTCTGACACGCTGTGACCTACTCTCTGCACGGTGGACAAATGAATACTAAAAGAAAGTAGCATTCCGCTCTTTCCCAGTCACCGAGTGGGGCACTCTTGCGAAATTTCTACATTATCGGAAAAGATAAGGATTTATTGAACATGAGTAGAAAGCTTGAGAGAAATTCAAAGTGTGAAGCGTATTTGAAAATCCTACCATATTTTTCTTGGAAATTGAGGATAGAGAAGGGGGCAGAATATTGAGTGACTACGATTCTACAGTTTTCGAGCTAGGGATGGGTAGGCAAGATAGAATCTCTCCATTCCTCGTGTTCTCTTTCTCTAAACCGAACGGCGAGAGAAAAGACAGAAATGAAGAGACGATTTCTTGTGAAGCCATCCCTAGTTCGTGCGTATGCGAAAGCGATTGGCGTCGTGGAGAGTGGAAACATAAAAATGTTTCTGTATTATTTTAAATAGTCGTAATTGTTTAACCCTTGCCATCTTTGTTATGATCAAAAATTCCTTCATTCTACGTGCGATCTCGCCGGTTTGAGACAGAATGAAGATGATCATTTATTGCCAAGTGATCGCTATGTTCGTTCTGCACGGAAGCTAAATGATTGCTACGGAAAAGAACAATACACATGCAAAGTTTTTTATGTTGGTTTTCTTTATCGAAAAAAGAGGATGGTGAATTATACACAAGTGGAATGATTGTCTGAAGTTAAAAGCGTGAAGCGTATTTGAAAATTTCACAATTTTCTTCGTTGTTATTGAGGAGAAAAAGGGAAGGAATATTGACAATCATTGATCCTTAAATATCCGTACTAGGGATGGTCTTTGTTCAAACATTACCCTCTTCATTCCGAACTCTCCCTCACCGATCCGAAAAACGAGTGAAAATGCAGAATGAAGAGGCAATTTCCTGCGTAGACATTGCTAGTCCGTACGTGCAGAAACATACTCTGTAGAGTCCTCACTCTTTATTATGGCACTCCTTTCTACTCTCTTCTTTTTTTTCAATTTTTGCCTGATAAAATTGCTAAAGCAAAGGTGTGGACAAAAGGCCATCAGCATTGGTCGCTTTCGAGAACTTTCGGACTGATGGCTCATCATCAGTCGTGGTCGATCACAAAAAAAATTCTTCGCTACGTTCTCTCGGCTCCAGCTCACTATTTGTGATTTGTTCCCCACATCCACGTTGAGTTTCAACAATTCGATAACCTCAAGTGAACTGTGCAGAATCAATGTACTGATTCTTTCTATTGCAATTTAGAAAATAAAAGAAATAAAAATCGTTGAACTCTTGCCCCCTGTGCATGTCCCATGTATGGCATGCCGATAGAGCTCCTCATCCTTTCACTCGTCCTTATAACTGGTGAGATAATTTTCAATGGGTTATCATCTGTGAAAAATGCATAATTCATTTAATTCATTTTTTTTTCAATTCAATATCTTTGTGGTGGAAGATGCGAAGCAATGTCAGTTGTGCAGGCATTCGATACAATACTATTATTTTTAATAATTGTTTACCACCTTTGTCATTATGAGGAAGCCCCTCATCCTACGTGCGATCTCGCCGTTGAGAGATATCGCAGAATGAAGAGGGGCATTTACTGCGAAGCCATCTCAATTTCACCTACTCTCTGCATGGAAGCTAAATGATTGCTACGGATCACTGCCCATGCAAAGTTTTTTACGATATTAGTCTTCTTTACAGGGTGCGCCAAAATTACAAATTTCATCATTCTGAAATTTGCCCGGGTAATTTATACCTCTAATTGCATTAACACTCCATTCAAATCAGTGCGTATTTGCATGGTCTACCGTTCCCCCTCTTGCGCCTCTACTTCTCTTGAATCATTTCTCTCTTTTATCACACCCCTCATCATCGATACTCCCTTCCTTATGTGCGGTGATCTCAACCTACCCACTATCGATTGGGTAAATTTTTCTGCTCCATCTCAAAACGACTTCCTTTCTTTTGCTTCCGACTTCCGCATGACTCAATTTGTAAATTTCAAAACGCGTGGAGAAAATATTTTAGATTTGGTTCTATGTAACCATAACATTGTGTTCAATGTGAACCCTGCCTTTCCCTTTGCCGATCATACGAGCATTTCTTTCTCACTGGGTGTCCCTCCTCCCCCTACTCGTGAATTCACTCCTACCAGAAAATATCATTCAGCCGACTGGGATTCAATTAACAATCTCATTTCTTCTCACGATTGGACTATTGCCCTTTCTGCTCTTGATGCTGATCAAGCCTATAATTATTTTTCAGATTTCATGAATTACACTCTTGACAACTTCGTTCCTAAGTCTTCCCCCTCTCCCATCTCTGCTTATCCCCCATACCTGCGTAATCTCCATTTCAAGTCTGATAGAGCCACTTCCCTTGCGCCGAATAGCGTACTTGCAAAACAATTAGCCAAGCGTTTTGAGAAAGCTTTAAGAGCGTATTATGTGAGAGTCGAATCGCGTGTTATTGAATCGAAAAATCCCAAGGCGTATTACAGTCTCTGCAAAACACGTCTCAAATCTAGTAATTCAGCACCACCTGGTATCATTGATGTTGATGGAACTAAGTTGCTTACCAATTTGGATAAGGCGCAAGCATTCTCCAAATATTTTGCATCTGTGTCATCTTCCCCTCTCCTCTCTCCTTTACTGCCGCCGACCCACTCTCAAAGTGAGTCAAAATTTGACCTGGCTTCTATCACCTTATCCCAAATTCTTATTGCAATTAGGTCATTGTCTCCTAAATGTAACACTTCCCCAGATGGGATACCTAATATAGTATATTCTAAGTGCAAATTCTCCATTATCTCTCCTTTGTTAATTATTTTCAACAAATCTTTGCTAAATAATTCAATCCCTGCTATTTGGAAACACGCTATTGTAAAGCCTATCCCTAAATCGTCATCAAACTCAATTAATAGTTTTAGGCCAATTAGTCTCACCTGCTCAGTAACTAAAATTTTCGAAAAGATTCTGATTTCTGAAATTACCGAATATCTAGAAGCGAAAAATATCTATATCCTTGACCCTCACCAAGCCGGCTTCCGCCTAAATCGCTCTACGTGTACCCAGCTTGTTCAGACTCATTCACACTATCTTCATTTTCTTTCTCAAAAATCGTCTTTCGATACTATTTATTTTGACTTCAGAAAAGCGTTTGATAGCATTGATCACCGTCTTTTGCTATTTAAACTTACCAATCTTGGCTTCTCTGCACATGTAGTTTCATGGATAGAAAACTATCTATCGAACAGATCTCAATGCATTATTATCGATAATTGCATATCAACTCCAACAATGATCACTTCGGGCGTGCCTCAAGGTTCATGCATTGGACCCCTTCTATTTATTCTATTTATTAATGACCTTGCCAAAAGACTTCCTCCCGAAATTAAATATGGAGTTTATGCAGATGATCTTAAGATCTATGCTAGGGTGCCTCTTCACTCCCGTCTCCTACAATATGCAATTGACTTAGTTTTTGCCTGGTCTCTAGAATGGAATCTATCCCTTAATGAAACTAAATGTACTGTTGTTAACTATGGTTCCCTGACCCCTCGTACCCAATATTATATCAATGGAATTCCCCTTTCCGTGTCCCCTTCTATGAAAGACCTCGGTATACTTATGCAGCCATCACTAAAGTTTAATGATCATGTCACAAAAATTATTTCAAAGGCTAGAGCGCAAGTAAACATTATGTTTAAATGCTTCTATTCCACAGATCATTGCTTGTATAACCGCGCTTTTGTAACTTTCTTTCGACCACTATTAGAATACTGCTCAGTAGTATGGTCTCCAACTACAGTTACTCTTGCAAATACGACAGAAAGTGTTCAACGTAACTTTACTCGTCGTCTATTTGCTCGGTGCAATATCCCATACACGTGTTACCTACAACGAATTTCCCTCCTTTCATTGCAAACTCTTGAGCACAGAAGGTTCCTCTCTGATCTACTGTTTCTTCACAAGTCTATCCATGGTTTTTACTCTTACGACCACTCTTCTCTATATATAATATCCCCACTCACTCGTAATCTGCGTAGAGCACATTCTTTGCGTGTTTCCTTACCTTTCGCGTGTCCTAAGTCTCACTCAAGTTTCGTGACTAGGACGATCGACAGATGGAACGTGTTCTCTAATGAAATCGTAACAAGCTCGCCTAAACATTTCCGATCTCACCTTCTCTCATTACCTTCCATATCTTTTACTTCCGATTTACTCTTGCGAGTTTAACCCAACCTACTGCCCCCCAAACCCCCCCTTCAATCCCTCAATCTTCAAGATATTCTCAAGATCATCTATCTCTTTTCTCCCTCGAATCTACGCCGTTAGCGACCCTGGGGGCGTTAGATTCGAGGTGACCCCTGTATACAACCACATCCACCGCAAGCTACCGAAGACTATCGCATTTCCCCTATACTTCACCTGGCGGATAAAGAATTGAATTGAATTGAATTGAATTGAAGCTCCGCAGCCCAATCGATATGCGCGACCCCTATTGCATCAACATGACGAGTGGCCATTAATCTCTTCCTATTCAAGGTTTCATGTCACTTAGTCAAGCGTTCTAGTAATGGTGAAGTCTAGTCGCATGCAACCAGCATTATCAAGCTGTACAAGGACAGTGTGACATCACTGATTGACTCGGCTTTCACAAGTCGGCTGCTTCCGATAACTATATTATATATGAGGCGAATCGCGACAGAATCGACCATTTAAGGGGGGCCAGCGGCGGTAGGATTCAAGTTTGTCCACTTTTGATTACAATTTGGTTGCAAGTACTTCAAATGACGCTCTTTCAAACTACGTCGTCAGAATTTTGATATCGGTCGTCATCGTCGAGATTCAAACTTGGCACTATCAATTTTCGACTATCAAATCGGGCGCACTTAAATAATCATATCTCCGTTTAAAATGAAGATAGAATATCGTTCTTTGTTTGCTTTGAAAGCTTCCATCATGCTCTACGAAATGAAGTTGAAGTCATCATTCCTGGTGCTCAACCTGGTTCGGGTGGCCGGGCGCACCAAAATTGCCGTAACTTTGGAAATCGGAAAAAGATATTGGGTTATCATGCTTAAGTTGTAGTCCATGCATGTGGCTTACTTCGCTCCAAAAATTAGGAAAATCGGAATATAAACAAAAAAAAAGCTGGCACTTTTGTGTGGGCAACTCAAAATGAGTTCCGGACAAGTGTACTACCGTATCTTAAATTGCCCTGATTCAGGCTAAAATCCACTCAAAAACGTCCAAAACAACATTACCTGTTGAATCCCCCATGTTATAACACTTTTATTGACCTAAAATGATAGTCGGGTCGAAAATTTGAAAATCGATATTTTGACCACCACTGACTCGCTAGATGGGCCCAAACGCACTAAATGGGTTCCATGTAATGTAAGTACACTCTTTGAAACATCTAAAAGAAAAAGGGCTCCTGAAAAGGGGATCTTTCGCTTGAGGAATCCAGGGAAAGACCCACAAGTATAGGATAGTTCAAAATAGACTTAGGGGTCAGACCTATGGCTTAAAATGTAGAGCATGATGTGCTGAACATTTCATCTGTTGAGAGTGAGTCTCTATCTTTTCATAGAAGCATGCTACAGAGCCTAGAAGTTGAGAAGAAACGGGCTAGAATCCCCCGAGAGCGCGTGCTCTTACCGTCTGGCGCTCTCGCCGCCCGACCTCCCTCTCCCTCCTTTCTATTTAGCGCTCTCCCGCACTTGTCTCCCGTCGGTTTTGGCCTAATTCTAAGCTCTGTAGCATGCTTCTATGAAAAGATAGAGACTCACTTTCAACAGATGAAATGTTCAGCACATCTTGCTCTACATTTTAAGCCACAGGTCGGACCCCTAAGTCTATTTTGAACTATCCGATACTTGTGGGTCTTTCCCTGGATTCCTCAAGCGAAAGATCCCCTTTTCAGGAGCCCTTTTTCTTTGAGATGTTTCAAGGGGTGTACTTACATTACATGGAACCCATTTAGTGCATTTGGGCCCATCTAACGAGTCAGCGGGGGTCAAAATATCGATTTTCAAATTTTCGACCCGACTATCATTTTAGGTCAATAAAAGTGTTATAACATGGGGGGATTCAACAGGTAAAGTTGTTTTGGACGTTTTTGAGTGGATTTTAGCCTGAATCAGGGCAATTTAAGATACGGTAGTACACTTGTCCGGAACTCATTTGAGTTGCCCGCACAAAAGTGCCAGCTTTTTTTTGTTTATATTCCGATTTTCCTAATTTTTGGAGCGAAGTAAGCCACATGCATGGACTACAACTTAAGCATGATAACCCAATATCTTTTTCCGATTTCCAAAGTTACGGCAATTTTGGTGCGCCCGACCACCCGAACCAGGTTGAGCACCAGGAATGATGACTTCAACATCATTTCGTAGAGCACGATGGTAGCTTTCAAAGCAAACAAAGAACGATATTCTAACTTCATTTTAAACGGAGATATAATTATTTAAGTGCGCCCGACTTGATAGTCGAAAATTGATAGTGCCAAGTTTGAATCTCGACGATGACGACCGATATCAAAATTCTGACGACGTAGTTTGAAAGAGCGTCATTTGAAGTACTTGTAACCAAATTTTAATCAAAAGTGGACAAACTTGAATCCTACCGCCGCGACGTGGTCGATTCTCTCGCGATTCGCCTAATATAAAATGCATGAAACTGAACAGGGCCGTCCGGCTGTTGGAAATTGGCCTCTGTTTAAACCACCAGGAACCTAGAGAGCATCCGAAAGGGGAGTGCTTTGAAACCACATTCTGATGGATAAGAATCTCGATAGCTCGAATGTATCCGTTCGTGGTCTTATCATGTCCCAGTTGACTACATGAGCATTAAGTTGCGCGGACTAGAGGAACGTCCGATCAAGGTCCGCAGAGAACGAAACCGTAAACTATTGTTGAAATGTGCTAGGTCCATGCACTTTTGTACGTTATTCAGCGATGTACATATCTTTACCGTCAAGGGCTACCTGAATATCCAAAATGGCATAATCACTGGCTCTGATAATGACGAATCCTAAAATACTTGTGGAGTCACTGATTATGCCAGCCATCCCCTCTACATCAGAGATTGGGATGTATTTTGCTCAACATGCAAGTTCCCGCTCGTTTTTGTCACTCCGGGCGTCAATATCAATAAGGGGTATTACATGAAGCTCATCCTCAGAGACGCGCTTTTACCCTGGGTCCATTCCCACTTTGATATATCACGCCTCTCACCTAAGAATCGAACTGAATTGCCCATTTCTCGGATTAGGCCAAAAAGTGGTGTCTGATGTTTTTTGAGGAATGAGTAGGTCCAACTCAATCAGAGATCCCGAAAAACTCATTTCCATACAATCATTCTGCAAGTCATGGTACCGGGTTGCTGGTTCTGGTACTCTCCTTTAACCTTCATTATCTTCGTTCACATGCACAGTATTCGGAAATTTTTCTCTGAGTGACCCCTACTAATTTTTTAAGCTCTATCGACCTGTACAAACTAGAACTCATGAAAGTGCTTCTGTACAGTGCTACATTCCGTTTTTTCAAAAGTGTAGGTAAAGACGCAACTTTTTATTATAATCAATAAGCTTTAAAATGAGTGGTTCACGGTTTTCATATCGAGTGGCAAACTAAAGTTGTGCCCCGTTAAAGAATCCATTTGATTTGAAGTCATTTTATTCGATATTGACCGCGCCATTTCTCAGAATCAGCGGAAAATGATACTAGTATTTCGATCTCAACTGTGTTTCAGAATCATAACAAATGTTTTGCAATGCGAAATCACACAAACATACTTATTTTGTTCCTGAAACACATTTGAGGTTGAAGTCCTCAACTCATTTTCCGCTGATTCCGAGAAATGTCGCGATCAGTGTCGAATAAAATGACTTCAAATAAACTTGAATCTTTAACGGGGCACAACTTTATTTTGCCACTCGATATGAAAACCGTAAACCACACATTTTAAAGCTCTCATCATGCGTTATTGATTCATGAAATAAAAAGTTGCTTCTTTGCCTACACTTTCGAGAAAACGCTCCTTGAATGTAGCACTGCACATAATCACTTCATGAGTTCTAGTTTGTATAGATCGATAGAGCTTCAAAAATGATTGGGGGTCACTCAGGGAGGAAATTTTGGCTAAAGATTGATTATAACCGAGTTATGGAAGTGCAAAGTAAACTAATGGCGTGGTTCCAGGACCACAAAATTAGCGACATTGAATTGAAACGTTGGTAATATGATTAGGCATATAAGGGAAGACTATAAATGATTAAAACTCATTTTTAAGAATTTTGCCTAATCCTTCATTTCGGTCGATCTTTACGTGAGAGGCGTGATATGCCACTAGATCTTTCATCAATATTATGCTACCATTCACAAGAAGAAGTAGTGTCTGGATACAAATGCACCCGAATAATCACTCCGAATGATTGGCCCTCGAACTCCCCCGATCCCAAACTCTCGACTTCAGTATTTGGGAATGTTGTAGGCCAAGATGTCCTCTACCAAGAACTCGACACTAATCTCCCTCAAGGCCGCCCATCTCAAAGCATGAGACGAAATCGATGAAAATTTCTTGCGGGAATTGACTGTTGGATATGAGAATAGACTCAAGACCTGTGTCAAAGCGAAATGAGGTTCCATCGAAATTAGATAGTATGTTAGTATTGCCTATATTGCTGATAAACTTTTCTCTGAACCAGATCGCTCAAGTCCCATTCTGAAGCTGGGAATGCTATGAAAAGAGTTGTCCGGGTAATTATGGCGCACCCTGTATCTAAAGCTTATCTCAGATTCTACTCACTGCTTGTAATTTGTTTCCTGCAACCCGATTGAGTTTCAGGCATTCAATATCCTCGTGGTGAACGGTGCGGAAGCGATAGTACGTAGAAATTGGGCATTTAGAAAATTTTGAAAATCGCTGAGCTCTTACCACCTCTGCGTGAGATGTTCTGTGTGAGATAGGGTTGGCAAAAATAGTCTGAACCGACCGGATCATCGCGAGCAGTGAGTCCGGAATGAGTCGGAATGATAAATGATCTCACACCGTAGACACTCAGTGAGTCTCAGAGCAAAATTGCTCGGACTCAGTGAGTCTCAAGCCAAAATCATTGTTAGTTGATCTCGAAACTCAACCGAAATTCACCAGAAACTCATAAAACGTAATCGAAAAGTTCAGACTCACTGAGTCTGATACTCGCTGAGTCCTAATCATTCGGACTCGCGCGAGTCTGAGACACCGGTGAGTCGGAAAAAGTGAAACTCAAATGATCTCAGACTCGCCATTGGAATCATTTTACTAACCCTAGTGTGAGATCCTCACAATTTATATTGTCATTCAATCTGAAGAGATTTTGTAGATTGGACACTGCCCTTGCTTATCCTTACTCAATGCTCACTCCAGTGGATGCATATACTATTGATCGCATTATCTATCAGAGTACTCCCTTACTAGAAATATTGGGCAGAATGACGAGAATCACACTTCTGACCTACTCAACCCCCTCATTTAGAGTACCCTCACTGCCCAGCAACCTGTCCACCTATTCGATGTGTTCTTGCTCTGCAAACAAAAACGCCGATTTCCTATCTATGTTCTCCATAACCAGATATCGTGACACGGGGGAAAGAAACGAATATGATAACGTTTTCATTATGGAGATTCAATGTCGAATTCTAAGCGGAATTTGAGAGATGCTCTTAAAGCGGGACTATCAGCAAAACTAGCCAGAACAAACTGACAATGCAGTTTCGAGACTATCGTATACCGTAACTCATTTTCGAAATTCCGATTTTGAAATCTCTATTCAGAATTGAGTTATGGTTCCATTAAAGTATTCAAAGTTGACCCTGACGCACAGGCAACGAGTGAGAGTCACTGAGAGAGCTCACGACTTGAAGAGAGTTCTCTCCCTATTTGAAACATATTTCAACCAGGCGCGTTTTTGCTGATAATCGTGCTTTAATTTCATACACTTTCACTTAAAGGAAATATGGTAGGTCTGAGTAGATTCCCTAAGTGAGATAGTCCACTCGTGACGTGCTATCCGAGGTTCTCATCGGGAAACTGGTGCATACTGTCGCCTTCTCCTCACGACAGTGCGAGAGTTGTGAGAAAGACGCGTGAGGTGACAACTGAGTTTTGTGAACACTGGCGCGAATACTCTGGCTCTTGTTCTCTCAAGAGGCAAAGTTGTGATGAAACAATGTTGGAAGATCAAGGTCATTTAGTATCACTACGTAGTTCTTCAGGAAAGGTGTAGGGCGATATTGAGATTTTATTTATCAGGCAAGTCAAAGCGATTGTGCAAGAGTTAAATGCAGTCGTGAAATTCGAAACGTGAAACGCATTTGAAAATTTCTTGTAGTGTGAAATGCGCTTTTCATTCTGGTTGAGTTCCATCCATTAGATATCTTCGTCGTGGATGATGCGGAAGCAATAGGAGTGAAGCCGGGGACGAGAAAAAAAACAAATTAAAATCGTTGAAAGCTTGCCACATCTGCATGAGTGAGGCGTGCTGAGGGAGTCCTTTTTTTCTCTTCTCTCGTATTGATCGAGGCCGACGGGAATATCATCCACATCGACTTCGGGTTCGTTTTGTGAAAGGCACCTTTCATTCTGGCTATGTTTCATCCAATAGATATCTTCCTGGAACATGATGCGGAAGCAATGGGTGCAGGGTTTACAATATTTGTAAAAACTCAAATTAAAATTGTTGAAAGCTTGCCACCTGTGAATTCCACAGGTGGCAAGTAGGGTTGGTAAAATGATTCCAATGGCGAGTCTGAGATCATTTGAGTTTCACTTTTTCCGACTCACCGGTGTCTCAGACTCGCGCGAGTCCAAATGATTGGGACTCAGCGAGTCTCAGACTCAGTGAGTCTGAACTTTTCGATTACGTTTTATGAGTTTCTGGTGAATTTCGGTTGAGTTTCGAGATCAACTAACAATGATTTTGGCTTGAGACTCACTGATTCCGAGCAATTTTGCTCTGAGACTCACTGAGTCTCTACAGTGTGAGATCATTTATCATTCCGACTCATTCCGGACTCACTGCTCGTGATGATCCGGTCGGTTCAGACTATTTTTGCCAACCCTACTGTGAATGGTAATGGCGTTCTGAGGGGACTCTTCATTATGTATAGACGGAATATCATCCACATCGACTACGGCTTCATATTCGTGTCATCTCGAGACGGGAATCTTGAACCGGAACTTTAAACTTTATCCCAAATAATATTATAATCTCTAGAAATAGTGAACTGTTTTGTAATTAGTATTGGTTTTTCTCATTATCTCTAGTTCACTCTCACTTGTAACTGTATTCCCTTTGTCATCTACTCTGGTGTGTGCGCACAAGTTGTAAACAAGCACCCCTCTCCCTACGCTAAATAGAGTTTACAAGTTGTAAACAAGTAATAAAATTCACAAATTGCAAACAAGTGATAAGTTTACAATTTGTAAACAAGCAACCGAGAAAAACAAGTTGTAAAACAGTTTGAGCGTAGGGAGATGGGTGCTTGTTTACAACTTGTGCACATACTTGTTCTATACTTGTTTCGCACTTGTTTACAACTTGCGCGACTACACCAGAGTAGATATGACATCGTAATTATCATGCCTCTAATTTTCCCTGTAACATCTATTTGATATCTCATGCTTCGTCGCATGATAAAGAATTATTATTATTATTATTATTATTCAGTGAATTCACCAATTTTTTTCCGTCTGTGAGTATAGTTTATCGAAAATCTCAAAGTTATATGCCGATTTATTTCTTTCGTAAAGGAAATCGATATCGTGTGTTTCGCACATTGCAATATAAGGAATTATTAAGATATCAATAAAGTAATGGGCTATTATTGATCTCGTTATTCATCATATCATTTCTTTTGTATGCATCTTCCCATTCAATCTCTAAGATACAAGTATGCCAAAGACGAGGGATGAGGCCTGTCGCCAAAAAAAATTGTGAACGCTATGCGAACCGATAAAGAGATCGATCGTCACCGCCAAATTTCTCGCTTCCGTGACTAACCAAAATGGCCTCAGGGCACGAAACAAAGTAAATATGCCGAAAATATGCGTGAGGTGTTACAGCCCCTCGTCTTATAGGAAAATCGGTCAGAAGATCTTGCACAGCCTAACTTTTCTGTTTCGTGATGAACCAACGAGACTCTGGGCCCGAAACAAGGGAGCGAACGCCACAAAGGATGATATCAAAGAGAATGCGTGAGGTGAGACGGCCTTTCATTCAGTGGGAACATCGGTCAGGGCACCTTGCCTGAAAGAAAGAGATTGAGAGTTACTGTATCTGTGGGCTGTCGGGGGATCAAAGGTGTCTCTACAACTAGGCTACTTTAGTCTTTCGCTTTGAGCAATCAGGCCGCCCATTAGCTCTTGAATTATTGCAATTCTCCATTATTTTCGGTATCTGAGAGTTCCCGTCTCTGATATGTTTCAGAAGAAGATCAGATTCGGGAGAGTGTCGCTTGCGTGTTCTTCCGAAGGCACAATGTCAAAAAAACAAAATGAAATCAATCCAAACAAAATAGAATCAATTCATTATATCAAATTGCCTGCTTAACGCTTCCGATAGGTAGTCTATGTCTCCTTCCTATCTCATTCTGTCATTGTTACCTAATTTCACCGAAAGTTAGTTGCAGTGATCAGAATTGGTTGATCTTCAGAAACAGTCTAATGTTGGAATCACATGGAAAGAGCCGTTTTAAGAGCCCTCACCTGTTCCCTCTGGGGGGAATGGAGGCGTATCCGAGGAGAGAATGGTCGTAAACGCCTCTCTTTCAGATGAGCCGTCTCAGAGAGAAAACAATATGGATATCCGAGATCCATTTTCGCTTCCCTAATAGTCTCTGTGTCTTCCTATCTCATGTTGTGCAGTGTTACCGATTTTTCGCAAAAGTTTGTTTCAGAAATGGATTTGAGTTTCAGAAACAGTCTAAGTTTGGAATATAACAACGAGTCTCTGATATTCCTTCGCTCCTTTATCCAATAACCCTAACAATGCTATTCATTTGTCGCCTTGCACGGTTTCGCATTCCATGAATACTTTCTCCGCTCACTACTGCAGATCGGCACTAGGTCGCATGAGAACTATGACGTCATGCCGCGATAGATCAAAGGCGGCACGACGTCATGTTTTTCATCCGACCTAGTGCCCTGCAGATCATTTGTGGGACCGCTTGACACTCAGCCTTCTACTCATAACTTGCTTTTAAAAAAGATATACAAATTTCGGTTCTGGGAAGTTTTGAAGTTTTGGTAAGCCTCACAACTGTCCTGCCTGGTCTTAGAGTCAAGTTTGGTGTGATACTCCTTCTTTGAGTTATTTGTCCTCAATACCTAGCGTTAGTTTTAATGCCCAGACACGCGTTCTCGTTCTCATCGATACAATTAGTGAGGGATCCCCAATCACTCTCTTCATTCTCCACACTCTCGCTCCATGAGAAAGTGAGGGAGTCAGTGGGCAGCGTTTACAATCTGGGAAGATAAGCAGCCACTAAATGGCAGTCGCTAATCAATTGTTACGGAACGAGTCGCGCCTCTGGGCAATGGGAGACGAGTGGGGGGGGGGGCGGAGTTGGTGTTGTGGTTATGGCTAGGGTTTCCCTTTTTTAGGGTAATTTTGAATCATTTGAAGGAATTTTTTAGGTGGTCTAGGAGTTGGAGTTATGGTAATGGCTAGTGTTTCCTTTTTTTGGGTAATTTTGCATTATTTTCGAGTATTGTTCAGGTGATCTAGATAGACACACAACCAATTAGTTATCTAGTGAAGCCGAAATATATCCGAAAAAGACAAAAATTACCCAATAGAGGAAACTCTAGCAATGGTAGTGATTGTATCTTTGAGAAGTGCAACGAGAGTGGCCTCTGGGCAGTTAGAACGGGGGAGGAGTTTGGGCAGTGGCTGTTGTAAATAAGGTGATTAAATCTTGAAAAATTAGGCCGAGATGGGCCTCTGGGCAATCAAAGAGACGGTACTTTGGAAATAGTGATTAAACTTCGTTGCTTTCAAGAATGTGTGCCATGGGTAGGTCATCCAGAGAAGCAGGTGGACCCCCTCTTCTCACCTCAATCAAATCAATATTTTTGTAAACGATTCAGGCATCACTGTTTGGATTCGTGGGGCGTGGTAGGAGAGTACGGATACGAGGGTAAACACACCAAACGATGTTCCATCATGAGTTAATTATTCATTCAATAAAAATACTGAATGCATCGATTCTCTCTCGCACCTATTGCTCTTTAGAAAACACTTGAAACATAAACAACACATGTGTCAAAATTGCAGAGTTTACAAACGAAGCTTGTGAGATCGATCTCAATGTAATCCTCGCTAGATGATCAACTCTCTGGCTCTCTTACTTCCGCGCACTCTCTCACTCCGTCTGCCAAGCGAGAGAGCACGTGAAATGGAGAGAGAGAGTCAGTCTAGCTGGGAGCGACTCTTTCACACCTTCCAATCTCCCCCTCGATAGGCGCTGATAGTGCGTGGAAAGCATTGATAAGAGAGACGAGGGCAGGTGCGACGTCCGAGCATAGATGGTTCCGCTCGTTTTTTGACTGATTTCACCCTCTAAAAATTACTTTCAAGCCTTGTTTCTATAGATTATGCACTAATTAATAGCCTAATTTTTGTCCTTCCTTCTTCTCCCTAATCCCTCGTCATCCTATGGCTCAACTACAGCTCATTTTCATGTGTTCACCTTTCATTTAGGTTGAGTTTCGTTCATTAAATATCTTCGTCGAGGACGATGCGAGAGCAATTCGAGAGGCGGAGGATGTTGATAATTAAAAAAATCAATTTTTTTAAATATGTAAACTTATCCAAAAAAATTATCCATCTTTGCAATGACATGCAGGAAACCCCTAATTCATCAGTGATCTCTCGTTTGCCTCTCGGATAACTGAAATAGTGGCATGAAATATTGAGATGGGCCTTTCATGCGGGTTGAGTTTCATCCGTTGCATATCTGCGTATTGGACGATGCTGAAGCAATGCGAAAGTCTCTTTCATGTAAGGAAAAAACAAATTAAAATCGTAGCCTTCTCTACAATGAAATAACTCGTAAGAAACCCCTAACTCTCAATTATCACCCCTCGTCCCTCGGATAACTTCAATCAATCAATGAATCAATCATTTATCATGCATTTCTTGCAAGTATATTAAATTACAGAGTATAGGTGGCAAATGAGGTACATGAAAAATACGATGCCACAACTAGGTAGCAAAGGGAAAGGCTATGAGACATTAACTCGGAGCAATAATGAGTAATCATATGATATGAAAGATAACTAAGCAGGAGGGTGAACAAATTTAACCTTAAGTGAGAATAAATCGCTATTTCTAGAAAGTACAGACTGAGGTATACTATTCCAGAGGGGGACAACTCTATTTGTAATAAAGGAATGGTAAAAAAACAGAAGAGGAACTATGCTTACGAAGTTGGAAGAGATTAGGACGTCTAGTGCGAGGAGGGGCAAGGGAAATAAAGTGGGGGCAGCCAATATCTACATCACTATGAATCACTTTATAGATAAATGCTAGATCGAGAATAGTACGTCGGTATTCTAAGGTCTCAAGTTGAAAGAAATTGAGTCTACAAGGGTATGATCTATCGGGGAGGCTACATTTGCGAAGAATGGATTTTGTGAATTTGCGTTGTACACGTTCAATTGCATTATTGAGATCTCTACTCTGGGGTGACCAAAGTTCGGAGCAGTATTCCAAAATGGGTCGGGCGTATGTTATAAACGTGAAACGCCCGGTTGGAATATGTTTCCGTCCCTACGTGAAACATATTCCAACCGGGCGCGCGTTTGCATTTACTCCTCCTTTAAAAGTTCTAATTTAGAATATGCGAAGATCCTACAACGTTCTTACTAGGGATGGCTTCGCTATGACTGATACTCTCCATTCTGCTTCTCTCGCCGATCCGAACCGCCAGAGAAAACCCAGAAAGAAGTGTCGATTTATTGCGAAGACATTTCTAGTTCATAGGTAGCAAAGCAAACATCCCACAGTCCTCACTACTTCATGTCATTCATTCTTTTTCTCGCATATCTTCGCTCCGTTATCTCATCTCTAGCACTTGTAATTTGTTTCCTGCATCGGTTGAGTTTCAACCATTCGATAATTTCGTGATCGACAGTGCGGCAGTAATGATAAGCAGTTTTCTACTACTATTAAAAATACATTCATAATCATTGAACGCTTGCAATCTGAATGAGTGTGGACTTTAGGAGCTCATCATTATGCTTCCTTTAGGATCCCAGTTGAGGATCAACCATTCAATATCCTCAAGACACCTCGCTATGAGTGTGGAATGCAGATGGTACTCCTCATGTTGTCTCTTGCCTCATTATCCATAAAGAAACAGCACCGATAAAAGATCGTTCGTTCCTCATGGCAATTTGATCCTTTTGTTCGACTGGAGCTTTTTGTGAAATCTTCTTGTACTTTCTGCACAGAAAGTAAACGATCACTTCGTAAGAGTCTGCTGTTTTCCTAGCAGTGTGTGTCATCGTTACGATATTAGACATATTTATCGTAAATTGTTGCATTTTCATTGAAATTGAGAAGATGAGAAGCATGCAAAGATGCTTTAATGTCCATACTAGGGGCGTTATTTATTCCGGTTCGCAAGTGAAAACGCAGAATGAAGAGAGTAAGCATTTCTTGCGAAGCCATTCCTAGTCCGTAGGCAACAAATCAAACACCTCATTAATTCATTGTGCCATTTCTTCCTTCTCTGGCATTTATATGCTGTCTCAGCTCCAGAGCTCTTTTGTTGATGTCGTACAAAGGGAGTTCTTCGTCATTTCACTCGTCATTTACAGGAGAGACAATGCAGAGAATTAAAACTACACCATTCATTTGAGTTTCATATGTTTAATTTCTTCGTGGTGGATGATGCACAAGCAATTTACGTCTTCAACGTAGTCAATCATAAATAAACTATTTTGTATTTTTTTAAAGTATAATAGTTTGACCCTTGCAATCCGCCGCTATGAGGAAGCTCTTAATCCTAACTGCGCTCTCGTTTGTGAGAGACAACGGAGAATGAAGAGGAACATTTATTGAGGAACTCAATGTCGCCTCCTCTCTGCACAGATTCTTCATCATTGCTACGGAACACTCTACTTTCCTTGCAAAGTTTTCACGCTACTGGTCTTCGTTATCGAAAGAGAGAGGGATACATTGTACACCTGAGGAAAGATTGTCTAGAATGCAAAGCGTGACGCGTATTTGAAAGTAGAACCATCTTTTTGGCAATTGAAGGTAGAAAAGGAGGCAGGCTATTAATAGGCAAAGATCCTACAATGTCCGTATTAGGGATTTCTTCGCAAGAAATATCCCTTTTTATTCCGCTTACTCTCTCTCCGATCAGAAATGCGAGAGAAAAAGCAGAATGAAGAGACAACTTCATGCAAAGTCATGAATAGTCCGTACAACTCGAATCCGACTAGCAAGAGGATTCGATGTGTACGGACCTCGTACCTTTAATCTATCACTCCTTCTTTATCTTGAAAGTCTGACCTTCGTTATCTCACGTCATGTCAGATCCAACTCACTAGGTGTGATTTCTTTCCTGCATCCCGGTTGAGCTTCAACCATTCGATAACCTCGTGATGGACAGTCCGGAAGCAATGGAATGTATAGTTCCGCTCTAATAAAATACAATTCAAAATCATTGGAATCATGTGATGTTTGAGTGTCGCGTACTTCTGATCATTGATGAAGCTCCTCTATTTCTCATTTCATTCACAGTGGAGATATTCATAGATTGGACTGCGCTTATTTTTCATCCTAATCAATTTTCAGTTTTGAGCACTGACTTTCAAGAAATTTTGGGGAGAATGAAAAATGAGAATTGCACATCTAACCCCTCATTAAGAGCAGCTATATAAATTCTCGAGTTAGCACATTTTCACTCTGGGTGAAAGAGAAACAAAATATGCTATGACTCCCTCCGTCAAAGTGTTCCCTCGTTAAGTGCAATCCTAGATTCCCATTGGGAAACTGGTTCAGACTGTCGTCTTCTCCTCACGAAAGTGCGAAAGTGGTGAGAAAGACGCGAGAGGTGAGAACTGAGTTATGTGAAACCTGGCGCTAACACGCCGACTCTTGCATTATTAAAGTTATGACGAAAAGTACTCAGTAGTTCAAATATTATTTATCATCACGCCGTAATTCTTCAGGAAAAGTGCGATTTTATTGAGATATTTATTTTCTCATCCGAAAGAGTCAACCGTATTGTGCAAGAGTTGAACGTAGTCCTGAAAATCGAAGCGTGAAATGCATTTGAAAATATATTTTCTATGTGGATTGAGGACGAAAACGAGAAAACTCAAAAAATACACTGAAGAGAAAAACAAGTAGCTTCTGTTAAAACCGTGTCAAAACAGATTTGGAAAATCCCTTAATGAAAATCCTTGCACAAGCTTTCCATTATTGGTTGCGTAAGAAAACACCTTTCATTCTGACTGTGTGTCATTGATTAAATATCTTACTGGTAGGTGACGCGGAATCAATTCCGTGCAAACAAAATAAATACATTAAGCACGTTGAAATATGAATAGCATCTCTGCATGTGATGAGAAATATCTTCGTTTCATATCGACGCCGTCGGGAATCTCATCCACATCGGCAGTACTTCATTTTCGCGTCTAGAACCGGAGCTTCAAACTTTAGTGATTGTGTTAACCTATTTTGCGTCTGTGAGCTTATGGAGTTTATGTGAGTGTTGTTTATGGAAAAGCTCAAAGCAATATGCTGATTTGTGTCCAAGAAATCAAGATCGTTCGCATCCATTGCAAACTTTCTCAAAAGTGAAGAATTATTTTATTTTCGCTCAAGAAAGAGGCTACTATTGGTCTTTATGTCTTATTCTTTGTACAATCAGCCCGCTCATTAGCTCTTGAATTATTGAAATTTCCTTCTATTTTCCGGGACTGAGGGTTCCCGTCTCTGATACGTTTCAGAGGCAGATCAAGTTTGAATGTGTGTAACTTGCGTGAGGGTAGCACGTGGAATAAAACAAATCGAATTAATCTAGCCATTCCTTCATCATGATATAAATTGGCCTCATTCTGGCTATGTTTCATCCATTAGATAACTTCATAGCAGATGATCCTGAAGCAATGGGGATACGGGTGATGATGGTTGTATAAAATCAAATCAAAATAGTTGAAAGCTTGCCACATCTGCATGAGTGAGGCGTGCTGAGTAGGGTTGACCAAACGAGGTGGCGTAGCGAATTGTTACGCGCCTCCCCCTCGCATTTTGCGAAATCAGAGGAGGAGGAAGGCGTAGCGAATCGCTACCCGACCTCGTTTGGCCAACTACTGTGCTGAGGGAGCTCTTCATTATCGAGCTCGTTCGCATCCAATGCAAACTTTCTCAAAGGTGAAGAATTATTATATTTTCACTCAAGAAAGAGGCTACTGTTGGTCGCACAATTTCTCACAGTACTTGACTTTTTGATTCGTCGTCCCACTCAACTCCCAAGATATGGTATTACAAAGACGAGGGAAGGAGACCAGTCGCCCAATGAGATTTGTGAATACTCGCCGGACCGATAAAGAAATCGATTTCTTCACTTTCGTGATGAAACAAATATGACCTCAGGGCACGAAACAAAGCAGAGCCCGAAGAGATGCGTGAGGTGAGACAGTCTCTCCTATTACCTATTATGAGAATGTTGGTCAGATCTGTTTCGTGATGAACTAACGAGCCTCTGGACCCGAAACAAGGGAGCGAATGCCCCAATCTCGCTTGAGGAAAAATATCAAAGAGAATTCGTGAGGTGAGACAATCTCTCATTCAGTGGGAGTTTCGGCCTGGATATCATGCCTGAAAGAAAGAGATTGAGAGTAGCTGTATCGGAGGGCTCTCGGGCCCGATCGGGGGATCAAAGGCGTCTCTACAACTAGATTCTTTCTGTCTTTTTCTTTGTGCAATCGCTTCTGTGCACTAGAATTATTGCAATTCTCCATTATTTTCCGTAGCTGGGAGTTCCCGTCTCTGATATGTTTCAGAAGAAGATCAGATTCGGGAGAGTGTATCTAGCGTGTTCTCGCTAGGGCTCTTTCTCAAAAAAAAAATAAAATCAATCCAACCTCAAAATCTCTCTCCTTCTCCTTATCCTCACAAAAGTGCGAGATTTATGAGAAAGACGCGAGAGGTGATAACTGAGATATTTGAACCCTGGTGCGAATACGGCGACTCTTCTTCTCTCAAGAGGCAAAGTTGTTTTCGAAACATTATTCGAGATGAAAGATCATTTTGTAACACACCGTTGTTCTTCAGAAAAGTGAATTGCGTTATTGAGATATTTATTTTACCAACGAAGTCAAAGCGATTGTGCAAGAGTTAAATGCAGTCGTGAAATTCGAAACGTGAAACGCATTTGAAAATTTCTTGTAGTGTGAAATGCACCTTTCATTCTGGTTGTGTTCCATCCAATAGATATCTTCATAGCAGATGAGGTGGAGGCAATGATGATGCCACTGTCAGGATTGAAAAAAAATTTAAAATTGTTGAAAGCTTGCCACCTGTGCATGATTATGGCTTGCTGAGGGAGCTCTTCATTATGTACCGACTGAATATCATCCACATCGACTACGGTTTCATATTCGAGTCGTCTCGAGACGAGAATCTCGAACCGGAACTTCAACCTTTATTCATTGATTTCACAATTCTTGCCGCCTGTGAATGTAGTTTATCGAAAAATATCAAAGTAATATGTCGATTTACTATTTTCGTAAAGGAAATCGATATCATGTGTTCTCTCATTGCAATTTTTTCAAAACTAAGGAATTATTAAGATATCACTAAAGCAATGGGCTATTAATGATCTCTATCTTTATCATATCACGACTTTTTTATTCACCTGTCCATTCAATCCCTAAGATACGAGTATGCCAACGACGAGGGAACGGGGCCAGTCGCCCAATGAGGTTTGTGAACGCTGGACGAACCGATAAAGAGATCAATCGTCACCTCCTCATTTCTCGCTTTTGTGACGAACCAAAATGACCTGAGGGCCCGAAACAAAACAGAGATGCAGAAAAACAAGCGTGAGGTGTTACAGCCTTTCCTCTTATAGGAATATCTGTCACGAGATTTTACCTAGCGTATGTTCTCTGTTTCGTGATAAACTAACGAGCCTCTGGACCCGAAACAAGGGAGCGAATGCCTTAATCTCGCTTGAGGCAAGATATCAAAGAGAATGCGTGAGGTGAGACGGCCTCTCATTCAGTGGGAACATCGGACAGGGCACCTTGCCTGAAAGAAAGAGATTGAGAGTTACTGTATCTGTGGGCTGTCGGGGGATCAAAGGTGTCTCTACAACTAGGCTACTTTAGTCTTTCGCTTTGAGCAATCAGGCCGCCCATTAGCTCTTGAATTATTGCAATTCTCCATTATTTTCCATAACTGAGAGATCTGTCTCTGATATGTTTCAGAGGCAGATCAGGTTCGGGAGAATGTCGCTTGCGTGTTATTTCGATGGCAGCTCGTCCAAAAAAACAAAATCGAATCAATCCAACCTCTCCTTGATCACCATTATATCAATTTATATGATTAACTTTTCCGATAGGCAGTCTATGCTTCCTTCCTATCTCAAGCTGTGCATAGTTACAGATTTTTCGCGAAAGTTAGTTGCATTGATCAGAATTGTTTGATCTTCAGAAACAGTCCGAGGTTGGAATCATAATTGTAAGGAAAACGCTTCTGCCCCTCTGGGGGAGAAGGGGCACCTCCGAGGAGAGAGTGGTTGTAAACCCCTCTCTCGGATGAGCAGTATCAGTGAGTATCAGAGTATCAGAGGAGTGAGTATCAACACGGATATCAGAGATCCATTTTCTCATGTTATGCAGTGTTACCGATTTTTCGCAAAAGTTTGTGTCAGAAATTGATTTGAGTTTCAGAAACAGTCTAAGTTTGGAATGTAACAACGGGTCTCTGATATTCCTTCGCTCCTTTATCCAATAACCCTAACAATGCTATTCATTTGTAGCCTTACACGGTTTCGCATTCCATGAATATTCTCACTACTGCAGATCATTTGTAGGACCACTTGACACTCAGCCTTCTACTCATAACTTGCTTTTAAAAAAGATATACAAATTCGGTTCTGGGGAGGTTCCAATGAGGTTTTGGTAAGCCACAAAAATGTCTTGTCTGGTCTTAGAGTCATTTTTGCTGATACACCTTCTTTAAGTTATTGGCCCTCAATATCGAGCGTTAGTTTGAATGCCTAGACACGCGTTCTCGTTCTCATCAATGTAATTAGTATGGAACCCCAAATCACTCTCTTCATTCTCCACAATCTCTCGCTCCATGAGAAAGTGAGGGAATGGTCGGTGGGCAGCGTTTACGATCTGGGAAGATAAGCAGCCACTAAATGGCAGTCGCTAATCAATTGTTACGAAACGAGTCCAGCCTCTGGGCAAGGGGAGACGAGTGGGGATATATTTTCAAAAAGAACTATACAGGTATTTGTTTATGAGGCGAATCGCGAGAGAATTGACCACGCCGCGGCGGTAGGATTCAAGCTTGTCCGATCCCGCAATAATTTTGGTCATAAGTATTTCAAATGATGCTCTTTCAAACTGCGTCGTCGGAATTTTGATAACTGTCGTCGTCGTCGAGATTCAGAAGGCCAAACATGGTACTATCACTTTTCGAAAGTCAAATCGGGCCTACTCAAATGGTCATAACTTCGTTTAAAATAAAGATAGAAGGTCGTTCTTTGCTTAGAATGAAAGCTGAGAACATTCTCTACAACTTTTCTGTTGCCATAATCATTCCTGGTGCTTATCCTGGTGCGGGGCGGTCGGGTGCACCAAAAATTGCATAACTTTGGAAATCGGAAATACCTTTTGAGTTATCATGCTTAAGTTGTAGTACATGTATGTGCCTCACTTATCGCCAAAAATTAGGGAAATCTGAATATGGAAAAAAAAGCGCACTCATTATGGTGAAACGGCCCCAAAATGAGTTCTGGATAAGAGTACTTACGTATCTTCAATTTATCAAATCTGGGCTCAAAATCATCGAAAATCATCTAAAACAACATTTTAAGTTGTTTCCCCCCATGTCATCACACTCTCAATTGTCATAAATGGTCATCTGCCCGAAATTTTGAAAATCGATATTTTGACCTTTCTCAAGTTGCAGGGTGGGCTCTAATGCACTAAAGTTGTTTCAAATCATGTGAAAACATTCCTCGAAACGGGTCTCCAAAAGCGCGCATCTTGAAATACTAAATTTCATCGGATGAATTCATGCAAAGGCGCTAAAGTGTATCAAAGGTCAAAATAGGTTTAGCGAGATGACTCATAGCTAGAAATGTAGAGCTCGATGAGATGAACAATTCATCTGTTGAAAGTAAGTTTCTATCTTTTCATTGAAGCTCGCTAGGGAGCCTGGAATTTGGAGGGAAACGACGGTGGAGGCGTGCGGGAGAGCGCCAAAGGGAGGAGAGGGAGAGGGAGGACAGGCGGAGAGAGCGCCAGACGGTTAGAGCACGCGCTCTCGGGGGTATTCTAGCCCGTTTATATCCAACTTCTAAGCACTGTAGCGCGCTTCAACGAAAAGATGGAAACTTACTTTCAACAGATAAATTGTTCATCTCATCGAGCTCTACATTTCTAGCTATGATTCATCTCGCTAAACCTATTTTGACCTTTGATACACTTTAGCGCCTTTACATGAATTCATCCTATGAAATTTCGTATTTCCAGATGCGCGCTTTTGGAGACCCGTTTCGAGGAATGTTTTCACATGATTTGAAACAACTTTAGTGCATTAGAGCTTACCCTGCAACTTGAGAAAGGTCAAAATATCGATTTTCAAAATTTCGGGCAGATGACCATTTATGACCATTGAGAGTGTGATGACATGGGGGGAAACAACTTAAAATGTTGTTTTAGATTATTTTCGATGATTTTGAGCCCAGATTTGATAAATTGAAGATACGTAAGTACTCTTGTTCTTAACTCATTTTGGGGCCGTTTCACCATAATGAGTGCGCTTTTTTTTCCATACTCCGATTTCCCTAGTTTTTGGCGATAAGTGAGGCACATACATGTACTACAACTTAAGCATGATAACTCAAAAGGTATTTCCGATTTCCAAAGTTATGCAATTTTTGGTGCTCCCGACAGCCCCGCACCAGGATAAGCACCAGGAATGATTATGGCAACAGAAAAGTTGTAGAGAATGTTCTCAGCTTTCATTCTAAGCAAAGAACGACCTTCTATCTTTATTTTAAACGAAGTTATGACCATTTGAGTAGGCCCGATTTGACTTTCGAAAAGTGATAGTACCATGTTTGGCCTTCTGAATCTCGACGACGACGATAGTTATCAAAATTCCGACGACGCAGTTTGAAAGAGCATCATTTGAAATACTTATAACCAAAATTATTGCGGGATCGGACAAACTTGATTCCTACCGCCGCTAACCCCCCTAAAATGGTCGATTCTCTCGCGATTCGCCTCTTATGATAGAAATCACTCATCACATTCCTCATTTTACTCGCTCTCTACTCATCAGAGCGGTTCATTTAGCATCTTAATCAAACATTTGGATAGTCGTTATTGAAAGTCTAGTGTGGGGGGAGTCCGAGCAGTGATTGTGATAAAGACAGTGATTGCATATTTTTGACATGCAACGAAAGTGGCCTCTGGGCAGTTAGAATGGGGAGTTTGGGCAGTGGCTGCTGTAAATGAAGAGAGTGAATCTTGGAAAACTGGGCCGAGGTGGGCCTCTGGGCAATCAATTAGGCAGTGTTTTAGAAATATTAACCAAGTGATTATGATGGGACTCGGTTGCTTTCTAAGAGGCGTGGCAAAGATAGGTCGTCCACAGACAAGTCATTCCATCTCATTGCACTCAAATCAAAATTTTTGCAAAAGTTTCTGCAAATATTTCGTGGAATTATGAGACGTGTAAAGATCCGAGAGTAAACACACCAAAGATGTTATATTATGAGTTAATTATTTATTCAAATGAAAACGTCCAAGATATCGATTCTCTCCCGCTCCGATTGCTCTTTAGAATATACTGAAACATAAACAACACATGTGTCAAAATTGCAGAGTTGACAAACGAAGCTTGTGAGATCGATCTCAATGTAATCCTCACTAGATGATCAACTCTCAGACTCTCTCACTTTCTCGTTCTCTCTCGCTCTGTCTGCCATGCGAGATAGCACGTGAAATGGAGAGAGAGTCAGTCTAGGTGGGAGCGACTCTTTCACACCTTCCAATCTCCCCCTCGATAGGCGCTGATAGTGCGTGGAAAGCATTGATAAGAGAGACGAGGGCAGAGCGGCGTCCGAGCATAGATGGTTCCGCCCGTTTTTTGACTGATTTCACCCTGTAAATAGTCATTTTAACCCACTCAATATCATTAATGCATTAATTAATAGCCTAATTATTACATCGCAATCAGTTTTCATAGTTTCTACAATAATTTAACTTGATAGGTACATCGACCCAGTTCACGCTGGATATGGATTTTGTTACTTTTTCCCGCGAAATAGTCATTTAAACAATTGGTTTTTTTATTGTTGTTCCTTCTGGAGGAGAAGGCGCCTCATCCGAGGAGGGTGAGGTTGTAAATATCAATCTCTCGGATGAGCCGTATCAGAGAGTAACAATAATATAACAATATCCGATAATAACAATACCGATATCCGCGATCCATTTTCGCTACCCTAATATCCAACTCCTCATTCCTCTCATTTTCCATCAATAGAACTCATGGCTTTTATTTTGGGAGATTAACCCATCTCCTCTTGTTCATGTTCCATTGTCTTATTCCCTAATAGGGTTCTCTTATTGGAAAATTTTCGTTGATTGTTTGGGTAAGTTTCAGGTGCGCTACATAAACAAACGCTCGTCATCCAAATAAGGCCCCTGAAACATATCCGACAAGGCGACAAAAATTTTCCAAATAGAGAACCCTATTCCCTAATCTGGATTTAGGTCCGCTTTTCGTTCATCACTCGTACCGTTGCGAGGCAATGAGATGAAGTCTCTTCATTTACTTTCTCACCTCTTATTCCTCAGCCCGCTCGCACGCTTCTCCTCCCGCGCAAAACACCCTCATTAGTGCGCGAAGCCTGACTCTCTCCAGTTCGCGTATTCTCTCGCACTCTCTGCAAAATGGAAATGTCATAGATGACTACTACTACTCACTTCTGATATCTGCTAGTATCGCTTCCCATAAGTGTAGTGAGGTAGGCAAGAAGGAAGGCGAAGACTCTCTTACTTTCCCATACTCTCTCGCCCTTCCCACCTTCACTTCTCAGTCCTTCGCGCACTATCACACGTGGTCAAAGCTCGTTCTCATCGACCCATTTCGGTTACCAGGCCCCCGAAAGTCTGTGACCGAGCCCCGCGGCTGGTCCTGGTTTCACTGTCCCCACCGTTCATTTCCGCTCCAACTACCTCAGCCCTCGTTCCCAACGCAGGCCGAGGCTCTCACACCTCTCGTAACCACCCTTGCCGGGGCCTTTAAAGGTGCTAGGTGGTTAGGAGGCAGGCGCCGCCACAGGGCAGCTTTCTACCGTACCCGGTCTAGGCTCCGCCCACTCGAGTCGCTCTTGCCCTCCTCTCACTCCTCTCACTCGCCCTCTCCCCATTGTTGCCGTCTCATTATCACCATTCGCTTATTATTTGCTAGATCGCCTGTGAGTTTCCTTGAAGGTTGCATTTCGCACTTGTCTCATCCAGGTTTCGCACCCTCCTTCCTTCCTCATAACACCTCACTCCGCCACGGGGCATTGACCTACCGCGATATCGATTGATCTTGTGTATTGTATCTCTCCCACTGTTTCCTGTCGTGTACAATTGCAATCTAACCTCACCGTGATATGTGTTGCGCAATATTCTTCTTCTACAATCGCGACTTGCAACATCCTCTTCCCATGCAGCCCTAATGATTCCGCCTTGCAGCATGTACCCGCCGGCTCAGCAGCACCTGCAGCACATGCAGCAGCTGCAGTCGCAGCAGCACCAGACGGGCATCTCAGTCCGCCTCTGCCAGGCGCATCTCTGGGAGCAGTTCCACAGGAACACCACCGAGATGATCGTCACCAAGACCGGCAGGTGAGCTAGCTGACCCGATGAGAATCCCGCTGACCTACCATACTCCTACCGTTGCCCAACACAGAAGCAAAGACCTACAGTACCCTAGCATACATATAGCATATTCACCGTACCCCTACGGTATCCATCTACAGAGGTTCACCCTTTTGTCAGCAAATTTCAGCAAACTTCCGTATACCTACCGTAACCCTTCTTTTCCTCGCAGGAAGCTCTTCCCCAAGCTGGAGGTGACGATCACCGGACTCGAGCCGAGTAAGCGATACGCCATCGAGATGAAGCTCGAGCTCGCCAACGACCTCAAGTGAGTCATTTGTCTGAACCACCGAACTCCTATCGTAGGGGTTACTGTAACCTACCCATTTTTTAAATGCTGCTCTATCTTCTAACTTGTTTAGGGTTATTTTTATAAATATTGGAACCGTCAACATACTGCTCCGTTTCCAGCTATAAGGGAAATATGCTGAACGTGAAACATACCTCACAGGGAAATGAAAACTAATTTTTTTCGAGCAAAATTGAGAAGCGACTTTAACTGTTTCATGTTTTCTTCTCTGGCAGTAAAAAAACCATAGTAATCGATTGCTAAGGTATCCTACAGTAACCTACCGTAACTCATCATTCCATTCAGGTACCGCTACACGACTGCGGCGTGGTCGGAATCGAGGGACGACGACAACTCTTGTTTCCCGCAACCGGAAACAGTTGTGAGCAACGAGGTACGGTAACGGGTTGCGGGGTATGGTACCCGGAAGTATGGTGCCTATGATGCGGTGAAAAAATCTCAGCACGTTTGGCGAGAACAAATTGCTTCACGCATCTAGAGGTTGAATAGGGTGAGCACAGCGTGATGATTCAGGGATATTTGATAGAATTACTCCCAGAGTACGGTATATCCTACTGGGGCAGTGTAGCACATCGATTACGGGGTTACATAAACGTCAGTTACGTAGTCTTTCGATAATTCTGAGCGCCAACTGATCGCGTTTTCCAATTGACAGTCCCAGATTATCGGTTGAGCAATGCATTCCTCGGGGCGCTTCTTTTTCATATCCAGCTGCCACTAGTCGTGCACTACTCAGCTCTTTCGAGTGTTTTCTACCTCGCATGAAACCGCAGTTTCACCAGCGGAATTAAATGATAGCAATGTTTCCGCTTTTGTGAAAAAATCATACTTCTTCCTAGTCCGTACCAGAATCCAAAACAAGTACCCAAGGTTTTTGTGTTCATATCTGTAGAATTTGCATTGTTCCCTGAATCAGGGCCTGGAGTTAGCTACCGTAATATTACAGTAATCCTAGGCTGATTCAGGGTCTCGAGCAGCTGGGCGAGGTGTGGATGGCGAAGAGCATCGAGTTCAGCAACTTCAAGATCACCAACAACCAAGATACGACGCAACAGGAGAAGCGCAATGGAATGGTGAGGGCTATCGTAGCGTACGGTGATCGATGGATCGAGAACTGACTCAGAAACGGTGACTAGAGTACGGTAACAATTTGACAACTCGGAATATGCCTGAACCCATTAGTTCTCATTCAGCAGTTACTGTAGCTGCTGAATGAGAACTAATGGGTAATAGAATTATTTTTACATGGAAGTGCGGAGCGGAAAAGATCAGGGATGTTGTAGCTGAGGCGAGAAACTAATCGATAATGGGGCGGAGTGACTGGGTAGTGAGTGGTGATTTTATCGAAAAGAACGAGAAGGATTGAGTCTCTGACGTGCTTCCAAATATGGATAGATGCTGAAACCTAACTTCAGCTTCTTTGAGCGCGTTAGTCCTTCCTGTGAAATGACTTTTCCAGATTCTCATCTATCCTCCATTACGGTAGTTGTGAGGTAGAAAACACTCGGGCATTGTTTGGGTACACAAAGCTGATGGTAGTGGGCGAAGGGTGGTTGCTCTCCTCAAATAGCACGCTCTCTCGTTGGTCCAAGTGCGGCGAGAGAGCACGCGGAATCGAGAGAGTGCACCCTCTCGTTCTTCGCACCTCGGCGCTAAGGGCCAGCCCCGTCATATGTTGTGATGGGTCGCAGGAAGGCCCGCGGGGAATGAGGAACTCTCCTCGATTAGCGTGATCTCTAGCCGGTTAGAGTGGGCGAGAGAGAGTGTGCGATACGGAGAGAGACAGAGAGAGGGACAGGAAGCATGCCCAGGGGGCAAAGAAGTGCTAATGGTGGGCAGGGAAGTGCGGCGACAGGCGCCTTTGACCTACCGGGAGGAGAGCTGCCAGAGGGTTGATGGTTATGCGTAGCTAATGTGCGAAAGATGGACGAACAATGGGGGTAGATGGTTAGGAGAGTGCTTCAAAGTGATTGAGCAAGGGCTGCTAATTCAGACTGTGATGTACAAATTGTGCAATTAATGGGGGCATAAGGGATTGAAGGATGACATGGCAGGAATGACTGATCGAAATTCTAGAAGTAAAATCAAAAGAGGGATTACTGAGTTTCACGATTGGTAGAAATGCATTCCGACACGGCAGATATCAATGGTGCTTCAGATCGTGTCGAGTTAAAATATTTTGCGAAATTCCTTAATTTGGGTGTTGTTATTAACGACTCATTATTATGATGCCTCATCAGAGATCAAAGTTCACACCCACAGCGCTTGCTGCTTCCTTTACAATCATTTTTCATTTTTGTTACTGCCAAGGGTGAAATAAAGAAGTAGAGACCAAAGACGAAAGAGCAAAGATCAATCCCTGCAGGTTCTCGTGCAGACGCTGCACAAGTACGTGCCTGTCATCTACATCTACGAGATCCTCACCAACGGATACCTCGCCCCGCACCATGGACTCATGCAACCTCGAGGAGTGGGTGTGCACAAGGCATGATCGACTTTAATTAATTGTTAATTAGTTAAAGTTTCCCAACATCCTTAAAAATATTTGAATTTGCACGTGAATGATCGCGCCCGCTCTCTCATTTTTGCATCTTTTGCCGTGATCAGGCACGCGCGGAAATTCGAATAATGTCACGGGTGTTGGGTAAATTGCATTAATTAATTGATAATTAGTTAATACGGATAATTAAAATCAATTATTGATTGGCAGGAGACGCTGAGCCTGGCCGAGTTCGTCACCGTCACCGCCTATCAGAACGACGCGATCAAGAAACTCAAGGTACGGTAGATCAAAAGTTGTGGTATACGGTAATCCACTCATATCGATCCATCAATGTGATCATCTGACCTTCTTACTTCATGTCTTCTTACCACATCTCGATCAACAGTCCTAGCATTTCCCAGGGTCCTGTCAGCCCATACTTGCAATGAAATATTCCACCGGCAGTATTGAGTTTCATCCGTGCCACTAAATCAAGATGAATCAGGAGATATTGTTAGGAAGAGTTTTGGCTGCATACAATACAAGAACATTAATTCCTTGTAGGTGGAGCACAATCCGTTCGCGAAGGGCTGTCGGGGTGCTGCGGCGACCTCCCAGCAGCAGCAGCAGTCGGAGAGCCAGGAGCTGCAGCAGCAGCAACGACGCAAGCGATCCTACTCCCCGCCGGTGAGTGTTCGAATACGGAAACCGAAATTTGGCTCGCATTTGTCAAATTACGATAGCATGCAACCTGGTAGTTAAAGGAGGAGTAAATGCAAGCGCGCGCCCGGTTGGAATATGTTTCACCTAGGGACGCACTCTCTTCAAGTCGCGTGCTATCTCACCCCCTTCCCTGAGCTTTCCCTGATCTGGCTCCCAGCCAACTTGTTATAACTCCGTTCGGAATGGAGATATCAATGTGAAAATTTCGGAGCTTTTTATCGTTATGGAGCTCTAGACAGTGCATATGATAGCATCAAAAATTGAATTGTGAGTTTACTCCTTCTTTAAGTGTCTCACCAATCATTCACCGCTCGCTAACAATCGCAAATTTGATAACTAGTTCATGGAGCGTAAAGTTCTACAATTTCTATTTTTGAACCGCGGATGGAACGAATTACCTAGTTAATAGGCCTAATTAATCTATCTTACTATCTTACTACAAGCTATCTTACTACATGGGGTTGGCTACACGATTTTTCATTTCGACTTCTCAATCCCCTCTTCCTCCCTGGAAGTATGCGAGGGAGAGCCGATTGTGATGTCGCAATGAGCATCGAATCATCCAACTGTAGTCAGCACCTACTTCCTCTTCCCGAATTCGTTAACCACACGGAAATTCGCGCTATCCAACTTACGACAACACCCTGGTAGTTATGCGTCTCACCAATCATTCAAAGCTCGCTAGCCATCAAAAATTTGATATCTCCAGCAGGTAGTCTAAAATTCCAAAATCTTTATTTTTGAGCTTGAGCTGGAACCAAACTAATTAGTAAATCAGCCGCAAGCGCTCCTAATCCACGTAAGTGACTCTATTTCCACATGTGAGGATGTAGTGCTCCCTTGGTGAATTGCCTAGTGATTTCGTGTCTCTTCACGCATTTATCGGATCGCAGAAGTTGGAAATCCAACTTAACACGGATTTTCTGTAAGATTGCAGGAACCCACACGACAGCTAAAAAATTTTTGTCTTTGTTTTTGCTGAGGCAAGTCGGATTAGGCATTGTGAGGGCGAGGAGAAAGTATTTCCACTCAGATTTGCGAAATTTGCATGTTGGACGGAGTTATGACCTACAACTTTGGAGGGCCGTATCTCCGTTGAATTTTGACCTACAGTGAGCTAATGTTTTTCATTCGATGCGTAATGAACTAATCTACATGCTACTTCTTTTACAATACAAACAAAAGTGCCATCTTCCATGAGTAATTCACAAAAAAAACGTTTTTTCATGCATAATATGCAAATTATCTCATTCGTTACCCACTTACAATACGATTTTTATCTTTGATTCTGATTCTCCATAGTCGAATTGAGGTACGTATGTATTTCATTGCTCATAACTCGGCGCTCTTCATACATCTACTCAGTGGGAAGAATCCGGACTTGGTAATATTTTTGAGTTAAATACATTTCGTAATGTATCATGTCGTAAACTTATGCTAATGTGCAAAGTTCGACCATCTTTCGGAAGCTCTCAATTAGGTCTAAAACATTGACTAAGTGGCCCTCGTTAAAATCCTTAAACTTGATAGTTTTTGAGATATTGCAAGATATCGTAGTCCGTAGAAACAATAGGGGTGGAAACAATAAGGGCACCTTTGCGCTTCTCAGAATGTGTTTTCGCATAATATCTCAAAAACTATCAATTTTAACGATATTAGCATAAGTTTACGACATGATACATTCCGAAATGTATTTAACTCAAAAATATTACCAAGTCCGGATTCTTCCTACTGAGTAGATGTATGAAGAGCGCCGAGTTATGAGCAATGAAATACATACGTACCTCAATTCGACTATGGAGAATCAGAATCAAAGATAAAAATCGTATTGTAGGTGGGTAACGAATGAGATAATTTGCATATTGTGCATGAAAAAACGGTTTTTTGTGAATTACTCATATAAGATGGCACTTTTGTTTGTATTGTAAAAGAAGTAGCATTTAGATTAGTTCATTACGCATCGAATGAAAAAAATTAGCTCACTGTAGGTCAAAATGCAACGGAGATACGGCCCTCCAAAGTTGTAGGTCATAACTCCGTCCAACATGCAAATTTTGCAAATCTGAGTGGAAATACTTTCTCCTCGCCCTCACAATGCCTAGTCCGACTTGTTTCAACAAAATCACGACACTTTTGTTTTTAAACTGTCGCAAAAGGTTCCCATTTTCCTACATTTTTACAGGAGATCCGTGTTAAAGCATCCGGCGAACCCATATTGATGTCCTTGATTCAAAAGAATCTAATTTTTTTGCCAATTTGCCAGCTCTTCCGCTTCTATTTACTTTTCAAAACACAAAATCACCGTTCTAAAAAAATATTCCCCACAGCCATAAAAACCCCTATTTACTATTCGCAAGAAGAAAAAGGCAGTTATCAGCTAGTTGCTAATTTCCCCCCAATGCCAATGTGACTGATTATTTTGAGTTTCAACGTGTATTCAAAAGATCACAAGGAAAAGAAAATTCGATAGTGAGACTATTCCTTTTATAATTCAAAAATATCTCAGTTTGAACATCGGCGCGAACTAATTTCTTCTTTAATTAGCCTAATTAGTTAATTAGTCTAATAATTCAAATTGCAGACGCACTCCTCCTTCGACAGCGGGCCGCCCTCCGTGAAGATGGCCTCGCCCGCCTTCCCGCACTCGTCCATGATGCCCGCAGCCGCCGGCAGTCCTGCCTACGGCATGCCTACCGTACCCCAGCCAGCTACCGTACCCCCTCCCACCAACCCGTTCCCCTCGCCGCCGCAAGAGACACGCTCAAGTCCCTCGTCGGTCCTGGCAGGTGTGTTACCTACCGTAACCGACAGTTACAGTAACCTCTCAGGGATCCAAGTACCGTATCCAAACGATAAGTGTCTCTAGGTGACGTCATGAGCATTTTGGAAAACTTCTCTTTTCCAGGAAATCCAGCGCACTTCGACTTCGGTCCCGGACCCTTTCCCGACTTCGCCTCCGGAGGCTTCAGCCCGATGATGATGATGCCGCCGTTCCCCTTCTTCCCCAATATGATGGACTACGGGATGCAACAGCTGCAGCTGCACCAGCAACCCTTCATGCAGCAGCAACCGCAGCAACCACAGCAACAGCACTATGCGCACATGCTGCCCATGACCCAGCCTAACCATATCCCGAACCAGCCCCAGACACACCATATCTCACCCCCGAACCTCAATCAGGCACCCTTCACGCCCATGTCGCAATTGCCCATGGTGGGCCAGGCCTCGCCAGAGGAATCTACGTCCGACTTGACTAACTTGTAGACCAAGGAATGACTAAGATAGTCCCGCTATTTTTTAGTTTCAACATGAACTACAATAGTAATTTTTACGTCGGAGCTGTCCATTTAGAAATGCGCTAGTTCCTTAACTCCTTTTGAAAGTCCCAATTTACATACACCCATAACAGTGTTCTACACAAATTCCCGATGTTGTCGCAACCGTCTGAGTCGAATATGCGATCTCTGAGAAGCCCCGAACTCCCAATGCAGGTCCAGGAGATCTCTTCCCCTTTTCATACATGTTTGCCCAGATTGTTACGCGTTTGTGCTATGCAGATATTAACATATTTTCTTCTCATATCAAATATGTTTACTCTTTGCCTCGATCGATTGTGCTATAAAGAGAGTTGAGAGAACGAACGGCGTTTACTAGCTGGCACAAAACAACCAAATAACATGTACAGTAACTATGGGATACGGTAAGGGAGGATTAGGGCTTCACCAGAGTGCCTTGACGTTGAAGATTTCGCGGGCCTTGTGGCGCGGGTGCTCGTTGCACTCGACGTGCATTCTGCCGTTGACGCGGATGAAGTAGCACGAGCGGCAGCGCAGCTTCAGACGAGACCTCACCTGCGACATTAAGGTTAAAACGGAGCTGGGATTGGTCAATATACTGCAGAAATCAATCATTTTAGCATAAATGTAACGGCTTAATCGAACTGTAAGCACAATAGAACGACTCTATCTTCGCATAACTATCGTAGTCGCAGGATTGCGGTTTCAACCACGGCCATTCATTGTGGGGAATTCCTCACCTCGCTTTTGTTCGCATGCCCACTGCTGCAAAAGCGCGCACATTTCCCAAAAATGTGCGCGCTTTTTCGCGGGACATTTGAATAATGGGCGGAGCGATACCATCATATTGCGTCACGATGATTTTTGTTAGTTTAAACCGATGATTTACATTTATCATAAATCTGTGTAATGTTATTAAATGTAAATTGCGCAATTTTTCAACAAACGCCTCCATAAATGCTCACGAAAAAGTCATACGCAACGCGGTCACGCGTCGCCGTTGACTACACACGGTGTGACAAACCCCCCCCCAAACCCCCAAAAATAAATGGCAAATTGTAAAGTTCACCTATTGGCAAAAGTCCAGAGTGATCTCTTAAACGGAAAACCCTGAGATTTTGCCCTAAATAAAGTATCAAGTTGAATTTCGCGGGCTTGCCATTTGCTGCATGTTTCTTTTTTTACCACGCGCGGCGGCACGCATGTCACACCGTGCTAAAAACTACAAGAAATTCCCTGAATCAATGTGTCTCGCACGGAAAAGAGAGCCGTATGTTTTTCCCGGAAAAGTGCCCTGGAAGGGAGCGAGTGGAAGACCGTGTGAATTCAACGGAGTTGGAAATGGTCAACATTGCCTAATTTAGTGCAGCAATCGAACAAGTTGAGCCTTCGATTAGGCATAATTAATGGCATAATTGACTTTTAAACATCTGAGCTATTCCATCTTTGTAAACCTAGTAAATAATTACATTTAAATGGAGTTTCCGAATCAGTTCTAGTTCGATTGCCTAACACTTGAGGCTAAAGGGAAGCGACTTCGAGAGAATGTGCAAGAACCTATTACTTGCTCTCGGCAATCTTTTGGGGGTCAGTAAAAGTGGAAAAGAAGCTAAGAATAGGAGTACCTTGAAACCAGCAGTGGCCTCCTTGATTGGCAACTGCGCAGTGCCCAGCAGCGAGCGAGCGAGCTGCGAGCCTGAGCCCAAAAGCCGGCCAAAGATCCCGGTCATGAGTAAGAGTGTTTCTGAACAATACAAATAAATAAGCAAAATCAATAAATCGATAAAACGCTAAATACACGAGAGAAAAATATCCAGAAAGTTGGCAAAACTCCAGCATTATACTATTTGACGGATGCGAATCTGACACGGAATCCGGAACCGATCACGCAAATTTAGAAAAAAAATAATATTCGTATTTGTTTTATACATCGGTAACTATTGATATTCTCGAAAATTCGAATTAGTAAATTAATAAAACTTACTTAGAAATATGAAAAACATCATGAGGGACGAAAATTTTAAATTCCCGCATTAGCCAGGTCTTGCGCCGCCGACTACAGAAGTGGGCGTCGAAAGCGGTTTTCGCACAAGCGATTAGCTCCGCCCCCTTTTCCTCTTTATTGGTTAGTTTTGTCATGCGAAGTGGCCTCAACGGAACGTCAGCAGTCGTTTCTCCCGTCACCTTCTCGCCCAAGAGGCTTTCCACCACTGACCATCTCTGTGAGTAACGCCTTCATTTTTCAGTCAGTTCCGCCGATTCAAATTGATCGATTTACATAGCGTGACGTGTTTTTGCTAAAGATAGGAGCAGCTGATGTTTGTTTCTATGCCTGTAATGATACGATCCTGTTTTACTTGTTGTAAATGACGTTTTTGTTTCAGAATTCGTAATCTCGGAGTGGAACTCCATCAAACTGCGTGGAACTTCGACATCTTCGTCGACTTGAAGCAGCAAACAAAATGGCCGATCTTGATTCGTTCTTCGCTAAGAAGAAGGACAAGAAGAAGAAGGTTAGTTGCGTACATGTTTCATATGATCTTGTTATGTAAAGGTTTGGGTTAATTCTTTATTTAATAGTTATACTAAAGTGATCTTTGCAGACCGTCGTAAAGGTCGATGATGTCGGAAGTCTCCTTGAGCGCAAGGCGAAGAAGCAGGCTTGTCTAGTTTCGATTGCATTTCTATTGTGATTCTAATGAGAACAATCAACTGATCTCTATATTTCGCCAGCATGAATCAACTCGTTCAGGAGGAGAGAGAACGTGAAGAAGCCGAGGATCTCAAGAACGGAGATGACGACAGATCGCAGGAGGAGAGCGAGTGGCTCGATTATGAGACCAACACCAACAACAGGTTTGCAATGGGTTGTAGTAGCTTTTCTTACTATCTGAGTTGTGTCAGCGCAAAGCGTGCAGAGCTACAGGCTGGTTTTATTTACTAAGATTTCAATCGTTTATGCTTGTTTTTGCAGAGTCGACGGACTACGCATAAAGGACATGGGTCTCGAAGACACTGAGGAAGAGACCCCCGAAGCTGTCGAGGGAGAGAAGGAAGTCGTGAAGGAGGTCACGAAGACCTGGGGAACAATCGAGGCTAGTTGATTTATACAATGTTCATCTCACTAATTCAATAGGTGTATTTCAGATCCACACAAAAATTAATTTCGAACGTTTCAGAAGAGCGAGACTGCTCCGGAGCTGATTCCTACCGCGTCCGAGTTTGCAGCCAACAAGCCCTCGCGCTACGTCGCTCCCAGCATGCGTGGCGCGAATGCCGGCGGGAAGATCGATCTCAGCAATCAGGTTAGATATTAATACACCGGTTTTAGTTCATATTTGTGATTGTAAGATTTTTATTTTACGAATCATCCTTGCAGGAAATGTTCCCTACTTTCGCTGCCGCCGAGCAGATCGAGAAGCACAAGAAGGACGAGGTGAAGACGACTAACACCGCCAATGCGTGGTCTACTGCTGGAGCACCCGCTTCCAGACCGGGAGTCTACCAGGCGCCCAAGGTGAGAATATATGCAAACTTTCCCAGGGCGTAATTTATATACTAGATGATAATCAAATGCTTCTTGCTGATAGATAATATTAGGTATAATTGAGCACATCTTCCTTATCTGTGCACAAACTATTTAGTGTTAGGTGTGATTTCTCGCGATAACTTTTTCTTTCTTGCATGACTTGCTTTTACTTATTGATTGTTGCAGTCGGACGCGTGGGTTCGCCCGTCTGCCCGCGAGAAGGACGACGCTCTGGCCGCAGTTAGAGCGATGTCGGCAAATGCCGCTCCTGCACCCATCCGCCCTCCTCACCCTCCCGAGCCCGAGCTCAAGAAGTCGGCCAATGCTTACGTTCCCCCGCATCTTAGAAATCAGTAAGCCCCAATCTCGATATATACCCAGTTACTCTGAAGTCGTAGTCGTCCTCTTAGTTATTTGTTGATAAGCTTACTCCTTTTTCATTGTTTTGGTTGGCCTCGTGTTACCGCAGAAGGGATATTCGGCATGTAGGCATGGTAATACCTCGTATGTATCGCGTTTAACCCCGTGGATATAGTAGCGTACTCTCCACTTCCCGTAGACAGTCGCTTCCCTATCGGTATTACCCCCCCACTTAACCGTATCACAGTGCACTTCATCTTTACTCTTCATTGCCTTTATTATTAACATTGTTGTCCTCACTTTCCACTAATAGAGGACTTCTTGTACTTTTTCTTCAAACAATTCCACACCGTGTTTTTTTTCTTTTCCTTGATGAATAAATGTTGTTGGTGAGAAATCTTTATCAACATTACATGTAACGGGGCATTGAACGATACCTAATATTGATTGTGTTCATGGTCGCTTGCCAACGCCGATCTCGCATGATTCATCCCGGGGGTCGTAGCCCATAATCTCTTGGAACAAATTGGTCTCTTCGTCCTTCATCAGCTTTTCTCGGACATATCTGAATCGAGTACTGCGTAGAGGATGTCGGGATTGGGATAGATAACCTGTCCAAGTAGGGTCTTCCGTGGGCACCATCCGTAGAGTAGGAGGAGAGCTTGTCACTGCAAGTCTCCAGGAAGGCGTCTTTCCATCTGGTAAATTTAGGTTTTAGCAAGAGTGTGAAGCACGGATCTCACTTGTGAATGATGTAGATCCACGCTTCAGTGGTGACGCCCGAGTCGTCCATCACGAACTAGAATAGCTGTCGATATTCAAATCTTCAGCAAGCAAATCGATATTCGAGACTACCGTATACCTTCTCTAGTCTGCGTTCGTACAGTATCGGGTGGGCCTCGAGTGCGTCGAGAATCTCCAGTTTTCGATCGTCCACTTCGTAGATTTCACCGAGAATTTGCTGGAATGTGAATCTGATTCTCTTCGGTTTGCATGCTCTCTCGCTTCCTCTAATTGATGAAAGAGGATTGAGGTGTGTGTGCGAACTTTCTAGCTGATTGCAATGCTTACAGTGAAAGGGAAGCGGAAGATATCTTGCTTATCCGGTACGGGCGTGAGTGGGTAATGGGCTAACTCTCATATTTGCATATTTCTCGCTTTCTCAAAACGACGAGAGTGTATGGGTTGGAGAGAGAGCAACGGCATTGGTCCATGAAAGATCGCACGTTGTGGAAGTGCGAATCTATTGCGGGATAAGTGTAAATCTGATGGATTTGAAGAAGCAGCTAATCCGACCCCTGTTTCGATGGTACATACAGGGAATGCACGCGCGGAGCATTGGAAAAACATAGGCGGGCAGGGGTTAAAGCTGAGAAATGAATATCTACGGGGACGAGGGTTAAACCCGAGGGATGGGGTGGTGAACAAATGCATTTTCCGAATAGCTCAAAACCCATGGGGTGTTCAAGTTGGCTTGGCTGCAATGATGCTCATCGATGGATAAGTCTCGCGCGAAATGATAGGCACGATCGTATCTATGGTAATTGGGAGCAGCCTGACACTCTGGGTCTTGCGCCGCCGACTACAGAAGTGGGCGTCGAAAGCGGTTTTCGCACAAGCGATTAGCTCCGCCCCCTTTTCCTCTTTATTGGTTAGTTTTGTCATGCGAAGTGGCCTCAACGGAACGTCAGCAGTCGTTTCTCCCGTCACCTTCTCGCCCAAGAGGCTTTCCACCACTCTGACCATCTCTGTGAGTAACGCCTTCATTTCTCAGTCAGTTCCGCCGATTCAAATTGATCGATTTACATAGCGTGACGTGTTTTTGCTAAAGATAGGAGCAGCTGATGTTTGTTTCTATGCCTGTAGTTTCAAGGTGCATTAGTGAGACCATTATCCTGAGGAGGGTACTGTAAGCTATAGTAACCTTCTGAGGGGCGGAGCTTGGTAGGTCAATAAATTCCCAGCTCACCTCTCCCTCTCCGGGCTTGTCGAGAACGAATGGGATGTTGAACTGAGTGCCGACGACGAGAGGGAAGCAGGAGACGGAGCGAGCGGAGCCGCGAGGACGGAACGTACCCTGAATCAGGATAGTGATTACGGTAGCCTAGTGTGGTATACTGTATTCTATGGGAAATAGCTCTTGTTAGAACGAGAAATTTTTGAAGGAAATATGCGGTGTTTTTTTTCGGTAGCCTTTGTTCGGGCTCGAGCCGTGCGCTCTGGAAACACTAAAAGGTATATCGTAAAGTAACCCAGACATCATTGATTGGCAGATCACGATTTTCCGCAATCGACGAGCCGTCACACTAGCCCGGGTTTTCTTATTATTATCGTTTGCCAGTCTAGGGATGGATTATTGCATTTCCTGCGAGTATTGGATAGGTAATGCACTTCTGCAGCGCGAATGTGACAGCTACAACAAACCTCAGTCTCCGACATAACGGAGTAGTTGGGCTGACCCTTCTTCAGCGTACCGTAGACGAATACTCGATGGATGTTGGGCATACCTGAGAGGGGCGAGGTCTCGATAGGATAAATTTGGTTACTGTAGCCGTGCTTTCTGAGTCGATCAATAGATCTTTATTAGCGAACAAATACAAGTGTACATAGTGAACATTAGGAGTGTAGGCGACACGCAAAGTGTGCTGATGGTACTTGCCCGTGGGTTATGGAAGAGTGACAGTCCTGGGCTTAGAGCGAACCAATCAATTCATACGTTGAGGTATTACTGGGTTACGGTAGGTGTGAGGAGTTTCTGTGCGAGACCTGGGGGCAGATGGCCGATTACGTCGGCGTAGATCTGCTTGCCTTCCTCGGGCGTGACGGAGTCGCGCGTGCGCCTGAGACGTTTATCGATTGGGATACGTTAGGAGGTTAGGGTAACAATAATTTTGTTTTGTTTATTATTTTCTGTTTCCTTCTGGTCTCGATTGATATCAAGGTTGTTCGGGGAATTTTATCAAATTCTCATCGCTCAAAATCGACGGGTCCCACCTTTCAAGAATGAAGAAAAATTTGCATTTTTTTTGTGTGGAATATTAGGTTGGTCAAGGGCTTCGAGTAGAGTGATAATAAACAGTACATTAGTACCAGTAATCTTATCGGTTTTATTCTTTTTATTGGCTCAGCAAGGACCGTACGATTGATGAAGGGATATTTTCAGATTTTTGTCAAATTGATACTGCACAAAATCAACGGGCCACTTTTTTCTCTAAGTCGGATTGTATATAGTTTACTGCTGGTAAGTGAGATTAATGAATCGGGCCGGGGTAGTGTTCAGCTCTACTGCACATTTGCATATTGGCTCCTGGTTCCTGTAACAGCAGTACCCCACAAAGAATGGTTACGGTAAATACAGTACCCGGCAAAGAAGGGTCGGCCGCTGCCCTCTCCGTTCTCGCGGAAGACCACCAGTGGCGCGCTGCTCTTGGCCATGAAGTCATCGGCCCATCTGTGAAATAGATTATGAGAGCCGGAAAATAGTCTAGGAGCCGTGAAATATGGCGATTGATGAGGAGCCGGGAAATTGATTGATTGATAGCCGTCAAATAGACTGAAGGGCAGCCGTAGGATAGACCCACTTGGGAATGAAGTAGACCCAGGCGTCGACGGTCTCGTTGCAGTGCAGAATGAGGACCTGCACAAAGGGTGGATCCATTGTTACCCGGTGGTCCGATGTTATCCCGCGTTCTGATTAGCTATGCTTTACCGCCCCCAATGATGTGCTGAACTCATCCTTTGCAAAAACTAAAAATATGACGTGAGTATACCCGGTGGTATTCTGGTATTCCGATTTTTTAAAAGTCTACACTACTTTGAAATGATAAGAGAGACATTACTGGTCTAATAAATTCATCTCTATAATATACTGTTCCTAATCTAAGGACAGTGTCCTCCTTCAATTTTTGTTCAATTGCAATTGTTGTTAGGAGGTTTTCTGAATGAAAGATTCAAGTTGTCTGAACCTTCTCCATCTTTCGCTCGTAGAAGATGGGATGCTTCTCGAGGGCGTCGAGACGGGCTAGCTTGACGTCGTCTACCTCGTAGAGCTCGCCCTCGACCTTCTGGAAAGACGAGGCTATAACTAGGAAGTTGTTCGAAGATTCTACAGAAGCACTGGAAGTGCTGTAGAATTAATTGAACTCGCCCTTGATTTTCTGAAGGATAAAGGGTTATGACCTGGAAATAGTTCTAGGATTACTGAGGTGATGCGGAATTTAGACTAGGCGGTTCGGTGCTGCCAACATTGATGGCTTTCCTATCGTGGTTATTGCGCCAATGTTCTGCGCACATCGCTTACAAAATCAATCATCTCATTTACCCGCGTTAAATTGGTCAACCATTTAGATAAGCAAGTGGATAATCTTTTTGGGTTTCCTCGTAGTCCAGTCATCACTAACCATAGCCATCGTAGTCACTCACGTGTCCCTGTCCCCTCGCGTAGAGCAGGAAGGGAATGTTGAAGGCGGTGCCGACGACCAGTGGAAAGGGAGAGGTCGTCTCGGCCAGACCGAGCAGCCGCTGCTTGCCCTGAACGAGTGATCTTTGATCAGAGTTTGTTGATAGTAGAAGTGGGGGGGGGGGGTGGTTTTTCTCTAACGAATTAGGCTGTGCTTGCCCTGAATGAGTGATATTTGATATTTGATTAAAATTTGTTGATTGAGAAAGTGGGGAAATAGTTTTGTTCAAGTCGAATGAGTGCTACTTGCTCTGAAGGCAAATAAAGCAATAGATTGTGGATGTTTGAACCTTGATCTCTGGTGCTCATAGTATAATACATGCTTTGAAAGGAGAGATCTTTGACCTTTGACCATGGTTTTGTGACTGTTCCAATTGTGCGGGAAGGAATGACTGTGCATCCTTTATAGTTGTGAGATCTGAGATTCACTAGTGAGATCAGTGTTTTGTCTGCACGCCTTATATGAGCCCGTTGCCTAAGAGCCGAACAACGGTTGGCACAGCAAAAAAAGTCGATTCTCTGATTTCGTGTCGATTGAGGTTCTCGAGGGTGGTGATGACGATAGACATACTTATTTTGCACATGGAACATCCATTGGCTCCAGATGACGTTGCGTCGAATTCGCATTTTCATGCTTTCCACGGCTCTATGCAGCGCTAAAATTAGTCGAACAAGTTTTCCGGGGTAGAATTTTATGACGAACACGCCTGTATATTTCATTTATTATGATTTTGTAATTAAAAAATTAAAAATGCAACTTTTCGCTGCCTCAATCCCGAGCTTAGCAAATATATGGGTAGAACTGCCGTGGCGAGATGATTCCAAATCTATAATTTTATCTAATTACGACATCAAACTTTTGAGAGAACATATAAATAGTGCGCCATTTGAGCTTGATTTCGAGTGTTTTCGTCCGATCTTCCTCCTTCCCTTGACCTCAGACCCTCTGGCAGTCGCCTCCTCTGCCTCACTCGCAAACCCCCTGGCAGTTTCGCTCCTTTGCCTCATCCATCAACGCATTCTCAGCTGTTTCGAGTGCACATTTATTAAGTTCTCTCAAAAGTTTGATGTCGTAATTAGACAAAATTATAGATTTGAAATCCTCTCGTGACGGAGGTTCTACTGATATATTTGCTAAGCTCGGGATTGAAGCAGCAAAAAGTTGCATTTTTAATTTTTTAATTACAAAATCATAATAAATGAAATACACAGGCGTGTTCGTCATAAAATTCTACCCCGGAAAACTTGTTCGACTAATTTTAGCGCTGCATAGAGCCGTGGAAAGCATGCAAATGAGAATTCGACGCAACGTCGTCTGGAGCCAACGGATGATCCATGTTCAAAATAAGCATGCCTATCATCATAAGCACCCTCGATAACCCCAATTGACACGAAATCAGAGAATCGACTTTTTTTGCTGTGCAAAACCTCGTTCAATTTGCTCGATTTTTAGGCAAACGCTCTCATATGTTGCTTGCCATGCATTTGATGTGGTTCAAGTGACGAAAGTTAACCATGAGTCATCCAATGTTTGATCGATTGCACTCACCTCGGATTCGGTGAGCACTGAGTGGTTGGAGTGGCCGGACTTGAGGGTGCCGTAGACCAGGACGCGGTGGAGGGACATGCTGGAATCATATTGAGTGGATGAAGCGAGAAAGTGACGGGTCACGAATCCGTAGATTGATCTACAGGTCTAGCGATATTGATGGAATTTAAATGGAACTGAGACAAGGAAAGAGAGAGAGAGAGATACAAAGTATGGAACGGTGACACGTAGTGAGTACTCGATAGAAAATTTCTTGACGAGACGGCGCGTTTTGAAAGTACGGGGATTTGTAGGCACACAAACGCAATTGCGCTTAGCGTGTAGTCAGAACGGCAGAGACTAGAGAGGCAGACTAGAAGAGGAGTTGGTGGTTTGTGGAGGGAGTGACATGAGAGTTAAGGGGAGATTGAGAATTGAGGGGAAAGTTGTAAGTGAATTTAGGAAAGAGTTGTGAGAGTTGTCAAGGTTTGACAATGAATCAAAGAGTTCAAGGGTGAGGTTTGTATTTTATAGACTAGAATTAAGAAGAATTTGTTGGGAAAAGTAAAGTACGTGAGCACTTTTAGAGATGGTTTTTTTTAGTGATGACGACATACGTGGGCAGACGTTGCTGTTGAGTTTCAAAATCCGGGAGGGTCCCCACTAGTTCGGCCACAAAACCGGCAGTGTTTACGGAGACTGATACCCTTAAACTCGACGAACTATGATGAGCAAACTCCGAAAACCGGGACGGTTTAGCTGCTAGCAGCGATGGTGCCCAGGTTAGGATGACGAGATAGATTAGAGTTTCAAAATTTCGATAATCAAATTAAGTAAGGCACTAACCCGAGTTGTTTCGTTGTCATTGGCTGCCGTCTCCCTCACCCCTCTTTCCACTCTCCCTTTATACCAGAAAATGCACTCTACGATGTGCGGTGTGGTGAGTGCACTTGCGTGTACTTCCTCCGCGGTATACTGTAAGCGCGGGCGTCAACCGTTGCTCTTGGCGTCGCTGTGTACTCTTTGTTGTTGTGTTTTCTTTTTTAATATCGGCGCGAAATCTCGTTAATTGAATCACTAATTGATTGTAGAAATGCTTCGTCGACTGGTCGTTAGCGGCAGCAGGCTGCTGCAGCAGCTGCCCATGGCTGCAGCCCCTGCAGTTGCTGCGAGAGGCGTGAGGGCTGCGGCTGCAGCGCCCGGCAAGCCCGTCCTGCCATCGCAGGTGAGACTGTTTTTTTAGACCGGGAGAGCCAATCCTACTGGCGACTCGGTGGCGAGAGATGAGTGTGATAATTAGGAGAACTGTGTAACGCGAGAGAACCATGTGAAGTTTTTACTTTTTTGTTTGAGAAGGCCAGTCCTTCTTCCTGTTAACTTGGCTATTGGGTTGCAAATGTTCTCGTTTATTATCGAATAGTGTTGTTAGTAATTTAAGAGGTAGGGGAAGGGAGACACTAGAAACATTGGATCGACGTTGCTAAGAGACTGGTAAATTGAAAGTATTGAAGGCTTACAACCTCTATTCTTAGCGCAATTTGTAAAAATTAAAAAAAATTTAGTCTTTTTTTCGAAAGATGGACTCTAAATCAGACTATCCGAGAAAATCAACATATTTCTTCAGCGACTTGGCACAGGCCGGAAATTTGAATTCTTTCTGACTTCACCAATAGGTCGGCCTCGACAAGGGAAACCGACGAGCATCGCCAGAATTTCGATCCGCATCCGCGCGCGCGGCGGCGCAGATCTTGTAACAAACTACTGTAATCCTCGAAAATTTTTAAATCGATCCCAATGACTGCGGCGGTAGGGGCGCTGCATTCCTTGACGTATTCTAAGACTTTTTCACTTCGGGAATTTTTCGATCAGATTCCACATAATGCCAGAAATCGATAATTCCACTTTTACTTCCGACATTTTTGCAATTCCCCGAAAAATTTTCAAGAAACCTACAATTTTTTATTTGTGTTTATGCATCTATTTGTATCGATACACAATTAGGTATAAAGGCACAATTTAAATCCGGCTTTAAGTTAGGAACGAGAACAAAATGCGCCTCGAAACCTAATTATTGTGTAAAGAATACTGTAGACGCATTATCCCAATAAGCTTAATTTCATCTAAATGAAGTAAAATACGCCTCAATATCGGTGTATGGGCCCCGTGGATCACATTGGTAAAATAAATTAAGAATTTGAACCAAAAACAACGAAATTATGAAAAAGCGGTTACAGTATTTTTTACACAATAATTCGGTTTCGAGACGCATTTTGTTCTCGTTACCTAACTTAAGGCCGGATTTAAATTGCGTATTTATAATCATTTGTGTATCGATAAAAATAGATGCAGAAATACAAATAAAAAATTGTAGGTTTCTTGAAATTTTTTCGGAGAATTGCAAAAATGTCGGAAGTAAAAGTGGGATTATCGATTTATGGCGTTAGATGGAATCTGATCGAAAAATTCCCGGAAGTAAAAAAGTCTTAGAATTTGTCAAGGAATGCAGCGCCCCTACCGCCGCAGTTTTTGGGATCGATATCAAAATTTTCGAGGATTGCTGTACTTTTTTGCAAGATCCGCGCCGCCGCGCGCGCGGATGCGGATCGAAATTCTGGCGATGCTCGTCGGTTTCCCTTGTCGAGGCCGACCTATTGGTGAAGTCAGAAGGGATTCCAATTTTCGGCCTGTGCCAAGTCTATTTCGATTCTGTCAGATATTGTGTTCTAAGAAGCATTTGCCATTTTGTTTTTGCTCTCGGGATAAATAACGGTTATAACGCGAGAACACCAGGATGTTTGTTTTTACAATTAATTGTAAACAATTTTCAGGCGCACCCTCTGCCCGACAAGCTGTTCCGCACGATCGAATTGGAGTACAGAGGACACGACCATGCTGTGCTCAAGAGTTACACCCAGTTCCTGGAGGTAAGAGGGGATTATTGATAACGGATTTTGTAATTGATTTTGAAATGGAATTGGAACACAAAACATGCTGCTTTATTCCGTATTCTCGAGAATTTAATTGTAAGACCGCGGAATGTGATACGTCAGGGATTGTCGTCGGGGATAATATCACTATTTTGAGAAGTGTTCGAGACTGAAAATCACCAAGTTCCTTTTCAGCAAGTCTGCAAGAATCTCGACATCACTCGAGGCACCACCGAGGTAGTTACTGGTTATATTTGCAGTTAAATTTTTTGGCGATCTACTTTGTCTTCATCTGATCAACGTATACAAATTCAATTAATTAGCTATATGATGACTAGGAACTTGATTTGACCGTGGCAGGTGCTACCGTACGTAGAGATAATTTACATTTATATATTTGATCTACAGAAGCTATTCCTAATTTATTGATTAAAATTTTAAAATTAATTATTTTTTCCTTAAATTAATCAATTAAACACCCTCAGGTACTTCCGTACGTCCGTTGGGTGCAGCCCCTCCTGCGGTCCAAGTTTGTGCACAAGAAGTACAAGCTGCACTACGAGACGCGCACGCACATCACGCGATTCAAGGCGAGAATTATTATATTTTTTCCAGAAGAAAAAGAAGGTGGTATTGCTTAAAATGAAATTGTTCTCATTATGAGATAAAAGTGAAACCCAAGTCTGTCGTTTTGGTGGTTCATTGTCGGATGTCGACGATTAACTCTTCATAGTTTACTTACTTCTCAAGAGTTGTTTATTTTTAGATTTTTTATAGATAATTAGGCACAGTATTGGAGAGTCTATATTGTTTTTTTTTAAAATTTTTGGTGACAATGCTTCCACTCAATGAGTTCCTAGTGTCTCTTTGCACTTTGGGCGATTAATGAAACGAGGACCCGCCGTTACATAAGTTTTAGCCTGGAAAAGTAGTCATATTAAAAATCGATATTTGCAGATCCACGATCTCACTGGTAGCACTGCCTCCACCTTCCTCGAGTACATCGAGAGGAACATCCCTGAGGGAGTCGCCATGAGGGTACGGTAGTTATCGATTTATTGATTGGCACATGCTAATCGATTGATCAATCGGGTAGCACAGAGGTGATGTGTTCACGCGCATGGCAGATAAGTATCGCGCTAGTGCCCTCTGTTAGATCAATCCTTCCCTGTGGATATCCTTACAGTGTTGTGGCGTTCTACTCTCAACTTAGCACTGTGTAAATCCTAAATCCTCCTGACACATCTCAGGTAACGTTCCAGTCTGAATTGTGCGGTGTCTAAAGTCATATGCCGAGAACTTCCCTCATTCACTCTCCTTCTACTATTACTCTACCCTCTTTCATTGTTTTTGCTTGAACTCAATAGCTCAATTATTGTACCTCTTGAATATACTTGACAAGAGTTTCTATCGGGGTTTAATGTTATTTTAATTATTAATTGAATTATCGATTGGCAGGTGGAATACGAGGAGCTGCTTCCTCTGCCTGAGCAGATCACTGGCTCTCAGTACTGGCGGAAGACCGAGTAGATCAATCGATAGAGAGGGGTACGGTAGCAAGAGAATATCGATCGCTAATCATACCATAGTATCGATTTTCACTTGTTGCTCTTACAACTCACTCCGTTCATTTTGATAGAATAGTGTTGTTTTTTGTCGTTGTTTATCGATCGTTTTCGGCTCCACTACGGGTTGATTGTTGTATACTGTAATCGATGAAGTCGTTTCGTTATCGATTTTTCGCTATTGTTTCTCAATACTTGGTTGCTGATCCACTTACTTACCGCTAATCTTCTCTGAATTACCGTAACCCCGCGAAACAATTTCGCAATTACCGTAGACTAATGTTTCGTAGCGTATTCAGTACCGTAACCTACCGTACTCCAGGGAATGGCTGATCAGGAAAAGCCGGCAGAAGAGGAGAGAAAGTCGCTGCTCCACGGGCTGGTCGTTGCGACTGCTGAAGGTACGGGCAAGGGGAAGAGGATAAGACTATTAGACCCTGTCAATTGAGCTGGCATGTTGAATAAATCGGAATATATGGGAACGAAATATATTAGAGCAGATTTGGGTATTTTTCACCATTGTTCCGTTGTTAATGTGTTAGATTCTGGATAATTTCGTCCATTGATAAGTTAGCTTGGTTGCGCGGCGAGAATACACCTGGTAAGGATCGTAATAGCCTGATCCGAATATTTACCGATTATGTCAAAGTTAGTACCTCCTCAGGTATCGTACAATTTCAGCTTCTTACAATGCCATATTTCTGGGCCCTTAGATATGTTTGGTTGAGATATCGTAGTCTAATTTCACGGCCGAACTTTGCAATCTGTTGGATAATTGCTACTCTCCGAGATATTATCCTGATTGCGTGACTTGGATGCACCTGGCCTGTAACAAGAATTAGTAAGACAGCCTCCGTCTTGTTTATCTGTGTAATTAAAACGCACACAATTTCTTATCGATCCTCCGCTAGATGTAATTTCCCTTCCCTATAATATTATTTTAGTGGGTGAATAATCATAGTTGTTATCCTCAGATGACAACTGCCTATTGTCAAATTAGTTCTTCTCGAGGGATTAGCTTGATTGCGCGGCGCGAATGCACCTGGCTAATTGTGAAAGTGTTTGATTAGAAGGCCTAAGTGATTAGCTTAATTTATTCTCCCTGAATCATAGCTACCGTAATCCTACCGTACCCTCATCTCTTTCCAGAAGGCCATGTCACGGTATTGTGTGCGTCGATGCCGATGTCCGTCCGTCTTCCTCCCCCTGAAGAGACGACGCTTCCGATAATACCCGGATGCTGGGTCAACTTCGAGGTGAGCGAAGGGTTACAATTTTATTTTTAAATTAGGAAATGTTTCATAGAAGGAGTCGTAGATTAGATAATTTTAGCATTGATAATATATAGCTTTAATTGAAATGAATTTGGAGAATTCTGATGTTTTTGCTGATGGGTATTTAGCAACGATTCAATAAATTGGGTTGTGTAAAGGTCTATTGAGTCTCTGATGAGGGTCGAAACAGCGAGGGTGATATTTTTTCTTGTTATTGCGTACCTGATTATTCCCAAATACTTTCTCCCAGATGGACCTGAACACGGGCAAGAACCATATCATCGAAGAGTGCGAGCCCAAGTACAAGACCTACCTCTTCGATGATGGAAGCTTCCAGGTGGGTTACGGTAGTCTCTTTAGGGCACGGTACTTTACAGCGGAGTACGGTAGTATGATAGTGGTGAAGTAAATTCATCGATTCCCAGGTGGTCTGTCCTGCTTGTTGGTGGCTGGAGGACGGGATGATGGAGGATACGAAGGTAGCGTACACGCCCTTCTTCCGGTGAGATTATCGATTGATTCAGCGCCTGAAATATCGATTTTACCGTTTACTAATAACTTCACTTGTATTAGAATATTTTTGATCGAAAACTCGATGATCTATTGGGTATATGAGTAAAGTAGCGAATTTACTTTGCGTGTGAAACCCGACTATCGCAGGTTCGTGGACGACCCTGACGATATCATCTGGAAGGGCGGAGAGTGGATAGAGTGGTACGAGGTACGGTAGGGATAAGGGAAATGAGGGATTACTGTTGTCTATCGATTATCAGGAGTAGGTCACGAATCGCAATCGATAATATCTTCGCAGGTGGTCCTCTCTCCTTCGAAGGGCGGATTCCTGCTGAAAGTGGACAAGATCCTGCGGGCGATGGCAGGCTGTGTTGAGGTGAGTCAATCAATCAATCAATCAATATTTATCGCGTCATGCCAATATGAGTAAAGGTGGGCATTCTGAAGTGAGTTGGTTGACTTTTTGTCTATGAACTTGTCCACTTTATTGTTTGGAGTATAAACTCAGAGGGTTTGTATAGCGACTGGGACAGCGAATCGTTAAGTATGTTGTTCCATCCAGGCGGATTGTTAGTTTTTTATTATTTTAGTGTTTTACAAATCCAAGCGCTCCACGAACAAATTTACCGGCTATTAAATCGCTTGAAGGGAACGCGAGGCCATGAATCACCGGGGTACAAAAAATTAGGTTTGCTTCCTGACTTTGAATCATTAGTTCCCTAGCTTACAGTATTATTGATCTAGCACAGGAGTCCAGTTTTATCAGCCCTCAATCGATATCGTAATCCTACTGTATCTGTTTTCCAGCCGGGAGCCCTGCCGGGTCAGATGCCGACAGACGAGCAGATCCTAGAAGCGATGAGGAACAATGCACCCATTGGAGACTACAAGGGAGTGAAGGAGGTCATATCGTGGTGAGTGAGGGAGTACGGTAGAGGTACGGTATTGCGTAAGGAGGAGTATCGTAGGATTGCTAGATGGTTGTGTTATCAAGAAAAACATGTATCGTGCCACCCAGCTGGTTGGTGCTACCGAAGGAGCTTATCGCATTTGATATTCTGTGAAATACAATGATATTGAGCTGAGCATTCGATGCAAAAAAACAATATTTTTTTCGTATTTTCCGAAAGTATGTTGCGTGTGTAGTCGATTCATTTTTTTGATTTAGTAAAATCTCTGTTTTTCAGCCAGCTCGGTCTCGTGATTGGCCACGTGGAGTACGATCGAGTATTCGATGAGAGGAGTGGAAAGTACACGGCATACGGAAGTGGAAGGGTCAGTGGAATCAAAGATCTTATTGATAGTTAATAATCTTATTGCTAAGTAAGATCACACGATTACACGATCACACGACTGTGATCATAAGATCATACGTTACGTACTTCTACTTAGGGACTTCTATGTTAATCACACGTTAGGCACTACTGATTATGCGTATCATCCGTCATTGTATTCACGTTTATCATTTGCCGATAGAAAAAGCAATTATTCTTCCAGGGAGGCGGTTTTCGCGGCGGAAACAACAGAGGTGGACGAGGGGGATATGGAGGAGGAAGAGGAGGTATTCAATTGCTACTCATTTCAAGAATTTATCATGAACCGACTGGAATTCTCACTTTTTCAATTCAATTCAATTATTTATTCCGTTCATGTGGGAATATTCAAGATATCATTGTGGAATGGTGTCGAAAAACGGAGGATGGTTTTATTTTGTAAGCTGACAATGGTCAATGAACTAGTCTAACAAACTATCTGAGGCTTAAACAAATAGTGTGAAACGGGATCCCTGATGGTTGGTGTTATGCTTATTTAACTTTCGTATTCGATTTGTTCTACTTTTCTCATCGCAGGATACAACAACTGGGATCGCGGGTACGACTCGACGAGCGACAGGTGGTTTACTCTTTAAAAATTGTATTTTATATTTAATTTGCTTTCTCAATGACACGGCAAAGTATCGACACCCTTTTAAGTATTTTATCAACAAATATAAACAAATATTTTTTGCACTTTTTAAAAAATGTTTTTGTGCAGATCAGTGGATGGAAATTGGCGAGTGGCGCAACGACAGAGCAACGAGCAAATGCCCTCCATGCAGTACAGGAGAACCAATGGTGAGGGGGCGGGGCTTAGGAAAAGAAGTAGGAATAGTTTTATTTTTATTGGGACATGATAGAGTCAAATTCATTGGTGCCTTGGCAGAAGCAGATGATTCATGCCATTAGTGCAACATATCTCATTGTACTCATTGTATTTTTGCTTCAAAAGCCTTGTCGTACGTATTATAGGCTGAGCAGTCCAGACCATTATGACCCCAGTGTGGAACTCAGAACTCATGGGTTTATCTTGCAGATTTCAACAAGAAGCGAGTCAAGGCGGCGCTCGTTTACACTCCGCGAGGTTTCAATTTATTTCAAATTTCATCTATCAAATAAAATATTTAAAAAAAAGGCAAAATATTGTTATTGTAGGCCTCTTCATGTCGAAACTCGAGGAGAACACTTACAATGAGAAGGATTGGCTGCATTTCAGCAAGGTATACTGTGGATTATCGATTGATTTCTCTCCTAGACTGGTAGATTACGGTATCTAATCGATTGCTTCTCTTTCAGTCGATGAAGTCCGACATGACCGTAACCCAGGAGAAGCGAGATGCCAAGAGAGACACGTATCCGCCCTACATTCTGCAGGTTAGGAGAATGAATTTCATCGTTCCTCACTCTCTCCTCTCTTTCTCTCTGGCCAATGTAAAGATCAAAGATCAACATTTCGGCACCGGCATTTGGCCCAATTCCCCCTTCCTCCCCTACCCCACTCATTTCTATTTTCGGCAACACAAGGAGATATTCCATTTAATATCCTGAGTTTCGGCCACACACAAGGAATGAGAAATGATGGGGGAGGACTGGACCAAATATCGCCAAATAAGAAGTGCCAAAATTTCACATTCGTCCATTGCAGCACACGAAATTGCCCGATCACTACGGAGGAAAGACTAGAGTGAAGGGTGAATTCAACGAGTGGAATATCCAGGTACTGTAGTTGCATAGAATACGGTACAGAAAGGGTGAAGAACGGTGGATAGCATAAGGTTGATCAGGGGAAGATGCAGATGGATTCGTTAGTGATGAGTAAGAGACGAGAGATCAAAGGTCAATCTCGCAGGTGCTGGTGCAGGCCCGTTACGGGCAGCTCCGCAACGGCAGCTGGTACGATCCCTCGTTCTTCAACAAGATCAGCTGCAGCTTCATGCTGTGAGTTACTTGCTGTATTGTACTGATATTGAAACTGTAATTACGTAGTGGTGTAAATTTTTAACAAGTTTGTTACCACCTAATTTTGGCAATTCGAGAAGATGTAGCGAGACTGCTACGCATCCTTCGGAATGTGATATTTTGGAGGCGTAATGGTCTCGCTATCTTGTTTTTTTTAAAATTGCCAACCCTATCACCGAGGATTGCGGTAAAAAACATAAAGAAGTGAATCTGAAGGTGTCGCAAAGCTACGCGACTTCTCGAGGAGAAGAAAGACGGATGGGCGAAGATGAATGAAGAGGAGAAGGTGAGGAGAGAGAGATTGGATAGGGATGATGCAATCGACCGATTTTGTTTATACGGTACAGTATGGTTACCGTAATCTGCAGTCGGAGATACCGTAATCTCTGGTTTTCAGAGCGCGGTGTGGATCAACGTATGGCTGGGCATGGGCAACATACAGATGCTCAAGCTGAATGCAATAGACGAATTCCCTCACAAATTCGATTGGGAGGTACGGTAGCTTTTGGAGTACTGTAGATTGACTACGGTCGGATACCGTAGCGTTGTTCCTTTTTAAAAAATTTCTGGAAGTTTTATTATATTTGGTTGCAAAATCGCGAAACCATTGGTCCAGACCGTTCCGTCCCATGTTTATGATCTTAGTGAAACACGAGGCAACTGGGTGACATTGCGTTGGAAGCGAAAATACATTAAGGAGGATCTGACTCTATAATTGTTAGATTATTTTGCAATTATAGTACATTTTCCAACCATAAATAAATGCCCTTTTTAATCAATCGATAATTGTAGGTCAAAGACTTCCCGGCCACGAATTTCGTGCAGGATGAGCCTCTGGATGTGGCTCGCGCAGCAGGAGCAATCGCGGCCATTGTATTCTGATCTTTGATCTTTGATCTCTCATCTTGTTATTTGATCCCTTTCGTTGTTGTTTTGATAATAAGGCATTTTTGGACAATTGAAACAAACTTTTGTTCTATGGTATTGGATCTTCCAAAAGTTTGTGTGTACATTATTATGACCCATACCTCATGCTTTCTACTAGTTTCATAATAGCACAAGCTTGTATACGATGTTGCAATACTTTGGTAATCGTTTGTGATAGTCTCGGAGAGAGACAGATATTGAGATAAACACATGTATACTATAACAAAGACTTACTTAAAAACAAAGTCGTTCTTTCAATCGATTGATAACATACTTGGTAGTGGACTTTTGGTTTTGAAAGTGTTATTTGAATATGTTATTGTTGTTGTTTTGATAAAAACAATAATTTTAGTAGTGTATGCACTCCGGACAGGAGGATGAGGATGCGATCGTACAGGTAAATCATGAGTGAGAGTGACTGGTTCTTGCGGTGGTTGCTGTATTTCCCTTGATGCAGAAACCTCAAATCATCTTGGCTAGTTCGATCAATCATCTGGGCTGGGCGAGTTGTTGTCGATATTTGAAAATGTAAAGCATATATTCTAGAAATTTGGTACGCACATGGGCACAATTGCTGCGTGCAGCTACATCCTCCCGGTTTTCGTATTTGTCCACATAAAAGTTCTTCCAATTTTGGGTACGATTCTTCACAAACCCCTGCCGGTTTTGTGCCTAAACTAGGAGGCACCCTGCCGAATTTTGATCCTCATCAGAAATCCCTGCCCATGTATGCTGGTCCTTGCGCTGGTTGCTGTATTTCCCTTGATGCAGAAACCTCAAATCACTTGGGCTAGATCGATCGAATTTTTGTCAATATTTAAAAATGGAGCATGTGTTCAGGAAATTTGGTATGATATTGCTGACGCCCGTGCTTTCTGGTTTCACGAATTCAATATCTTTGAAAGTTCAGCGATCAGGCAATCGTTGGGATGTATATTTCCTATCACAATGTTCAGAATGACCCGTGTACGGGGTGTCGAAAGAGCTCGCCCATCTTTCCGCAGCCGCTAACGGCCGAAAGTTTTTGAAGATGCAAAAGAGATATGACATTTCCATGTCAACAATGCAACGCATTAGCAAATCGAAAGCTCTTTATTCCAGCAATAGAAATCACATGAAAACCAGAATAGGGGCTATTCTAGGCGTGCAGACGAGCCTACTCCAGTGGCAGACTCATCTCCGCATTAAAACTCAAAATATTTATCTTTTAAATGGCGAGCAATTATCATTGTTTAGTAAAAATGGTGAGGATCGATACGACGATAAATCAATCAATGGACAAAATAAAGAGGAGACAATGATTTAAACGTAGCACAATGGGCGGGTTGGGGGTGATTCTCCTTTCTTTAGGTGCCTCTTGTCCATGGCACAATCTTCTCTCCTTCTGCTGTGGTAGTCGTTGCCCTCCAATTGACGGAGCTCACTGGCAACTGAAATCAATTCAGAGTTTATAGTGAACGCGAAATACTCACAAGCAAAATCACGAATCTGGTCTGAGGAACGATCCACGATACTAGCAGTGTGATCACGACACTATTGCTTTGCCAATTCATATATATCTGACCCACTCTAAGGTTGACCCACCGAACTGGGATACTGTATACAAGGTTGTGGTACTTCTCTCACGAAAGAGTACGTAAGTTTCAAGAAGAATACGGAAGAATAGATTGTGCAAAGTCCGAAACTAAAGGGTCTAAACAAGAGACACTTACGTTCGATCTCCTCGGGCTCGTTCGGCTGCCTTCTTAGCGTCTTTCTTCGTCAATTTCTTTCCTCCGATGGACAGTTTCTCCGTCTTGGAAGCGAGTTGCTCGTCGTCAGACATCACTGGTTAAGTATTCAGTCGACTCGGCGTACCGAGGATTCCCAGTTAACTGAAATGAGTCACCATTAGCAAGGGCAAGTGAGAATGATCGAATGACGCAATCCATAAATAGTACGCAAGTAGTACGCCGAATAGTTCCCGAAAGCCGTACCGAACGTGTGACCAATTCGTAATTTTATTCGGGACCAAATTCGGTAGAGGTTACTAGAGTAGCTGAGTCGGTTTCGCAATCACTCATTTAAAAACTTGATGCGCGATCTCTCTCTCCATGTTTCGTAACATTTTCGCAATCCGAACAAACACAAACAGAGACACTTATATATATTACTCAAAAATAACGATAAAAATCATCTTGAGTAGCCAGTAAACACGGCTGAGGTAAAGAATATAGTTTCGATTACGTACCGTTACTAGTGTGGAATCCCTCCACTTTCTCCTTTATCTTCTCATCTTCTTCACTCGGCTGCTGCAGAGGAGACCTTAAAGAAATATGATTATTCGAAAACACAATATCTTTCTTTAAATGCAATACGATGTAAAAAAATAAACATAATGAACGTCGCTTACTTGTTCACTCCGCTCCATTCTCCATGCTCCTTCGAGTGACGAACCTTGACTAAACAAGAGAGAACAATTATTTACAGGTAAACCCCTTTCAGGGCAGGATAGAACCTTTCAAACTTCGTATATTAAAATATTTTATACAATACCAGAATGGGAGAGAACCATCCTGGCTGTGGCAGCCAGGAAGTAGTATAAGTAGCGCGTAGAGAGATAAAAACAGCCAGTCTCGATGAATTCGACGAAAATTGCGAGTGCCTGAAGTGTAGGAATCATTCAGAATTACGAAAATGCGACAGCAGCCTAAAAAAATTGAAAATTAGCACAACACACTACAGGGTGTCCAAAAAGTATTGTTACACGGATAAAACCATGTATCTTTCTTTAAAAGCAACATAGACAACTCAAACGGGGCACAGTATTTATCAGTGACCATATGAACATAACAATGCACGATCACTCGATCTGGCCTCCATTGGCCGCGATGACCTCTCTGAGACGACGAGGGACCGAGTCGATGACGGCCCGCAGGTAAGGGACGTCGATCTTCTCCCATGCCTTGAGAAGGGCTGCCTTGAGGGAATCGCGGTTCTTGTGGCGAGTAGAGCAGGCCTCCTTCTCCAACACTGACCAAATGCTGAAGTCCAGAGGGTTGAGATCGGGGGAGTTCGAGGGCCATTCCTCACTCGAGATGAAGTCGGGCAGATGGGCGCGACACCATGCCTGCGTCACTTTTGCCGAGTGAGCAGGCGCTGAATCCTGTTGGAAGGTCCAGCGAGCCCCTTTGAAGTGGGAGCGGGACCAGGGGAGAAGGGCCTTCTGGAGAATTGCCCTGGTGTAGTACTCCTTGTTGATCTTGACCCCGGGATCCACGAACACGAGAGGAGTCTTGCCCGTCGAGCACACACCAGCCCAAACCATCAGTGCCTGGGGGTGGGCAATGCGAGAGATGGTTCTACCTCTGGCGTCAGCTTGCTGAGGAGACTTGGCGATGATCCTGGTGTTCTGACTGTTGTAGACCTCCTCGACTGAGAACAGCTTCTCGTCAGAGTAAACGGTAGTCAAGTGCTCCCCACGATCGGCCCGCTGAAGGAGCAGCTTGCATCTCTCCAGGCGCTTCTGCTTGTGGACATCAGTGAGGCCATGGCCCTTTCTCATCTTGTAGGGGTAGGACTTGAGAAGAGAATGAACGATGGCACACACGGATCCTTTGGAGATCTTGAGATCCTTAGCCATCTTCCTGATGGATCGTTTGGCATTGCGATTCACTCTCTTCTCCACGATTCTCCTGTTCTTCTGAGTGAGAGCGGTCTTGGGTCTTCCTGATCTTGGACGGTCCTTCGCAGTGCCCAACTGCTTGAAACGGGAGATGGTGCGATAGACTGTCATTCGGGAAATACGAAGCTTCCTCCTGATGGAATCTGGGGGGTCGCCGAGGGTCCAAAGGTTGATAATAGTTTGACGATAGCGATTTGGACGAACCATGACTATGGGAAACTAATTAGTAGGTTCCCTCAACGCACCGAAGGGTGGGCTCAAACGTGTTATTACAGGTTTTGACAACTCGACCTACATGTTAAAAAAATTCGCGTTTCAAAAGTGTAACAATACTTTTTGGACACCCTGTAATGTAAAATGGAAACGAGGAGTAAATAGGATGAAAATCAAAATTTGGTCATATTTTGGCCTAACAAGAGAATGCGCAGCTCCAAATCGCATAGTGGCGTAACTAGCTCGATCTATATCGACGCGACATCATATTTAACATAAAACAAAACATAAAAAAAGTACAAACATCGAAAAAACAATTGTCATCGTGCTGCGAGTTCGCTCGCTTGCAATCGAAGACGTGGCAAATTTATCGACAACTGAGTTTTACTGTAGAATTTTGTCTTCCCGCAAGTTGAGTCATTCAGCGAATTTCATCCATTTTCAAGGAAATTACTGTTATTTTTCTAGTTTGAATTTGAAAGCCCGCATATTTTTGAGTTCGCTAGTAAAAGACACCAAGGCTTCGTTGACGGGTCGCGTACATCGTGCACCAGAACATTGTGCTATAATAATAAAATTAGACATTTATTAATGACGGATGAACTTTCTACAAAAAATGCATTCCTAATTTCAGGAAATGTGCAGTTCGCTGTTGTCTAGATTGCTGGTTTCCTCTCGCGACTTCGATCGACACTGGACGAATACGGTAGCAGAGGCTCTCGAGAAGAACCAGCCAGCAGTCAGGTACGGTAGATTACTGTTGCTAGTTGGGGTATAGGACTCTATTTGTTGCTCCTACTTATTGTGTCAATTTTGAGCGCGGAAACGTTGAAAATAAAAAAATCCATTACGGGAAAATAATTTCGTTTGCCAATATCTACGCACGAGATTGAATGAACGATAACTTATTCTTAAATGTATCAGCAACAGCATCAATACTTTTTCCTGTAACGTACCATTAGATCTAATTTATAAAACAGAGATATGCTGGGTTGGAATATTTTGCAATCCATAATTTGTGTAGGCAAACTTGCAGCAGTTCTTATTCATATATTTCGAGTTACAAATTGAATCAGTTGTGAGCAGTTTCTGGTCGGTTCCTTTATCATATACCTATCGTATCCCTTTACAGTACCCCTGGTCACCGAGAGTGCGCTCCGTCTCACCATGAAAGTGCATCGAAAGAAGCGGCAGAGGAATTGGCGGGAGTGATTGAGGAGACGATTGGAGTGTACGAGAGAAGTCGTGAGTTTGATTTATTATTTACCTGAGGCAAAAGCCATACACTGACCTATGCGGGATGATTCGGAATATAGTCTGACTGTGAAACTGGAATTTTCTGTTTTCCCAATTTTGGATGATCACACCTGTTTCATCGATGGTGTTTTTTTTCTGTGTGTTTCAAGCAGTCGATGATTTCTTTCTCTGAGCTGTGAAACACACTATCTTGAATTTTAGTAGAGCAGGTAATAATTGATTAAAAACACTTACTGAAAAATATTGACCGAACTTATGCTCAATTTGATACTTATGCAATTGCAGTTTCAGTAGTTCTAAATTCGCCCTTAACTTTATATCCGTTCGATGGTTGCATCAATTGCCAGTGTTATTTTTCTTCAATACTTCGTCTTCAGTCTCTCTGGCTCTTCTCCACTGCGAGCCGGGTACTCCCAATCGAGATGCAACTGCCATATTCGATTGTCAGAGAGTAGTGGGAAGGACGATGGAGAAGGAGAAGAGGGAGGAAGGAGGAGATGAGAAGGTGCGGTAGGGGTGAAGTGATCGGGAATGAAAATTGTGGAAATCTTACATAATTTTGTAGGAATCGAGACGAATCTATCATTACTCAATTGTAAAACGGTCGAAGTAAATCCTGATGGCGAAACATGTAATTTGTATGTCACTTTCGCTCCAGGTTGTGGTAGCGATACGGAGACTGACGAGACTGGCGCGGACACTGGGAGGACGACTGACGAGGTATCGATTGATTAGCTTACAAGGAGAGGTCGCGCAATGTATATGGAGTTTCTAAACGAGACCTAGCGCATTCGAAAGAGTAGACAATTCTAAGAACTTCTGTTGTTTTCAAATTTGCGGAACACTCATGTGGAGGTCTGGTGTCATAGTGGGGAACATGCAATTTTTGAGGCTATGTCCCTAAACTCCCATAAACTCACATACAGCACGAAGCTACGCATGACCGTTCCGCAAATTGGAAAACAACAGAAGTTCTTAATTTTTTTTCCTCTTTTTTCTCCTCTTTCAAATGCGCTAGGTCTCGTTTAGAAACTCCATATACATTGCGCGACCTCTCCTTGTTAGCTATGGTGTTAGTCGATTGGATTGATTGCGGTAATTATTGATTATCGATGTATCGAATAACTCATTAGCAGGGTCAATGAACGATTGAGATACTGTAGTCGAGGATTTATCGATTTATTACAGTCCATATCACGTGGCGAACTCGAGTGTACTCGCTGCGGCAGTTTGTGAGATGGGTGAGTGAGGGGAGGGAGTACGGTAGGATTGGCTGACTTACTCTTTTGGCATTATCTGGTTGAGAGGAGGATAAGCGAGAAAAATATTTTGGGATTCACAGGATTTGAAAAATATTCGATTGTTGTGTTAGCCCCTAACGATGCGATGTCCATCGCTATCTTGTGAACACAAACCAATTAGTAAGAACCTTGCAACGCGAATTGGCATGGTGGTCGGTTTGATAATTTGGATTAGTAAATTCCCTAATAGGCTGGTTGTTTTCGATTAATCATTAGTTTCGAAAAAGTATTTCACTATTCATGAATTTTTGAAGCATGAAAATTGCTGAGGGACGATTCATTCTACAAATTATTATAATTTGTTTTTCTCACATTTATTGAAACTGGAACTGTTTATCGCAGATTATTGATAGACATAGTGCGCGGTTTATTTCAACATCTCTACCGAAACGACGAAATTATCAACCTATATTTTCTGATTTATCCAGCAGCACATAGTGAGATATTTTGCAAGCTGGAGAGAACACTCTATGGAACACTATAGATCAATCAAACAATTTTTCGCTTCCAGGTTTCCTGCTGGAGGATCAATTGAGAGGTGGCGAGGGAAGGAGACTGAGAAGGGGACTCGAGGAGATGAACGAGAAGATCGTCAGGGGAATGAGGGAGGTCAGGATATATTTATCGTACGGTAACCTACAGGATATAGGCCCATTACGAAACCCAAGCAACATCATGATACATTACACCGCTGTTTTACATGTACGTATCGAGCTTCCTTCACCTTAAGAATTATTGTTTTTATTTTCGTGGTTTCAACTGGTACACTGCTTTCAGACAGAACACTGTAAAAAAAGGTTACCGTGAAACTGAAGTCGACTAAGCTCTCCAAATAACGATTAGCATGGTTTTGCTGAAACAACGGAATTACGTGTAATGATAGCACCGAACACGATCTCCCAATAATTTAAACTGTCCGCCATTACTTACTGTATTTTGTCGCATTACGAACTTCTTATAACGCGAGGTTCTTTACTCAAATAAATGTGAAAATCCAACGCTTTCTGTTCCTATCGAAGACGTAATTGATTTATTCCAGTTGTTGATTTCAACGCGGCCTACTGTACACCCGACCACAGTACCATCAGCCACTACCCATCGATCGATATCTGCGCCCACACGAAAGCCACTGGTCCCGCCCGGAAAAGCTACCGTACCCGGCAAGAAGAAGGGAGCATACGGTAGCGGCGCCACGAACTCACCCGGATTCCTCATGTCGACGGAGCTCAGAGAGGTGATTATTTAACATTATTTTTGATAAAAGTTCCTGAAGAGGTCTTTATATTTCTCTAGATAAGATCAATTGGAGATGCTAGAATCGTGCAAATAACGTTTTATTTTATTTTCTGACCTCAATGCGAAAGATTGCTCAGAGTTTGTTTTCACGGTCTTATGGTGAAGTTGAAACGGGAACATGAAGGGTGAACTTATGACATAATTTTCAGTGTACGCATTGGTCATGAACACAATGGCAAACTGTGAACGTTGAATCTGTTTAAAAAAATTGTTGTCCTGATTTATCTTGAATGCAATGATCAGCTGATTATGAGAGTGGCTAAATCAGCGATATGTGAAACTAGAGAAACATCTAAAGAAACGCGGCACTAGGTCGGATGAGAACTATTTCGTAATGCCTCATTGGCTGAGGGTTAGCATCCACTGATTTATTCTATATTAATATGAAAGTATTTTCTTTTCTGAAGGTCGAAAAAAAGAATATTGTGAAGGTATCCGTGTACATTGGAGGAGTATCATAATGAATATTTTGTTTTATTTCTACACTGGAAGGTGACACTGTATTGGATCAGAAGGCATTAACTGCTTTTCACGACACTTTGATACGACAAAGTGCATGGCGAAATTTTATCTTTGAGATGTAATTTCGGAAAATTAAAAAAATTGCATAGCACTAAATCTTCCCTGAAACTACACTACGTCGAGTATTTCTACATCTACTAGCACGGCACTATCTAGTTTTCACGGCTTTTCACTTTTCCAATATCGGTTTGCTAAAAGCTTACTAGCTTGAAGTTTTTTTTAATGAACAGCAAGCGAGTTAGCTCTCTATTCGTGATGAAGAAGTTAGATTTAAATATTTTTTTAGCAGGCTAACGAGTTGATATCGGTTCGTAAATAGTACAGACTTGTTTCAAACATGGTGGCAAAAATCCTCAATGCCGAACATCCATTGGTTAGCATTGTTTTTTCGAACATTCAAATTATTAAATAATAAACTATTTATTACAGGCCCGTTCTAAGCTTCACTCAGTGCCTGTAGCAGAATCGCGCTATCGAGGGAAATCGAGAGAGCGGAAGGAGGGAGAGGAAGGAGGAGAGAAGAAAGGAGGAAGGAATCGATTCATGATCAAGCCCGGTGAGTTGGGGATGCAGAGGGTGCTGATGAGTTATTGAGAATTTCTTGATCATTAATTGCTATCTTCCGATGGTTAAAATGATAACAAAAATTATTGAGTCGAAAAACGTTAATATGTGGATAAGATTCTAGCGTAGTGAGTTGGAGATCCAGCGGTTGTTGATGAGACTAGGCGAATTCGAGGAATGATAAGCTCGTAGGACTTCTCTCATATACAATTCTTTAAAAGTTTCGTTCGAGTCAAAAATGGTTGGTGTGTGTTAGAGAACCTGGCGATGCGGTGCCGCATCGCTAGCTTAGACTACTGACTCGGCTCTTTAATAAATTTGCCATTCCATTTCCTCAAAGCAAAAATATTATTTGCCCATGCATTATTCTCGAATTTCCCTCTCTACCGTAACTGTCGAGTGCAACATTAGTTTATGCTATTGCTCAAGGTGAACCGGTGTAGCATCGATAGGTTAGAAGTCGGAATTAATCGTTTCACCAATGCATTCTTCTTCTGCAGTTCCGTGATGTAATGAAAGTATTTTATTGAACTATACTTAATTAACACTCAGTCCTGTTTCTCAGACCCCCACTGTCGTCGTGGTCGCGAGGTCGCTTCCCTGGAGCAGAAGTGGGCAAAGATGATGGAGGGAGAGGCGGCATTCCTGAGGAGTGCACTCAGAGAGGAGAGGAACAGGGAGGAGGCTGAGGGGTACGGTAGCCAGAGATACGGTAGAAGAGACGCGCCTTTATGCGGATGGGGTTACATACGTATTATTGTTTTGATTAACTTTAAACGACAACGCTTGTGTTAACTGGCTATTCGACAATGTTTCATGGCAGTCCGATTTGCGTTTCATCAATGCTTTTAGTCAAAGTTTTATGTGCGCAATCATTCATGTTTAGGGTAGAATTACACAATATTCAATAATTGCAGACTGGCCCGATCGATCACGAGAGAAGTGCTGGAGGAGATGGAGGGAAGGAAGAGGAAGGTACTGTAGCCCCACGAGATACAGCAGTCCTGGTTTGGGGCATTCATTGATTGCTATGAACTGTTTATTGTGTTATGCGCCGTTGTATTTGTTGTTTATGTATTTTGTTTATTCAGTTTAACAATTTATGAACTGAGTGATCTCTTATCGTTATGTGGTCTCGCTTCATATCTCCATTTCTTTTCATTCTGCCAACAATTTGCGTGAATTTTGTGATAAACTTGTTTCCGATGAACTATTTTTTTGTGCCATTCTAAATTTCGTTTGTCAGTGCTACAAACTTAATTTTTTAGCTTTTTTGTTCCTTCTTCAAGATAACTGCATTCGAAAGATCGTCCCTTTTTCTAGGCCTTTCCCCTCTCTTCTCTCTGCCTCAATTAGACAAATACTCTGAAATTCACAGAGCGCGAGAGGGAGGGAGGGCGAGACTAAACCAATTGGGTTTCCGGCGAGAGAGGGAAGGGATAGGGGGGGATCTCGATGTCGTCTTAACCCGCTATCTCTGCAGCCTTTCGTGAGATCTCATTTCTCGAACTCTCTCGATTTCACGTACTCTCTCGCTCGCTCAGTGGAGGAGGAGGAATTGTCCTCCTCGCTATCTCTTTTCTTCCCGGATTTGCTCCTAGTTTTTTGCCCAAGCGCGCTGTAGATCCTTGTTGTCCGGTAGGGCTGAGAAAAAATCCTCTTTTTTTGTGGTTGTGAACGGCGCCTATGCAGAATGGGGAAGCGAAAATTTATTTATTTTGAGCATTTTCTCTTCAAATACGTCACTTCCATTGCCTACGAGAGCTTCGGTCTCTTGACGTACACTCTCTGCAGGACGAATCTCGCGGGCTCTTTTCGCTTCTCGTGCGTGCGGTTGAAGCACGCTTTTCTCTCTTTGAAAATATTTTTCTTGTTAAGGAATGCCTTTTATTGAATTTTTTATCTTATTCTTCCTAGTAATCGCTAACTCTAGCTGACAGGAGGCAATGGCCGGCAGGCAGGCATGAGCTGCCCGCTTCTGACTGGGTTCGAGCCCTATCTCTCCCAAGTTATCGTGATTTTCTGACGTCTCTCTCTCCTTTCGGCTGGTAGTAGTGAGTCTATGAGGATTGGACACACTCCCGCCGATCAGATAGAGCAATATAGTATGGTGAATGAAGAGAGTTGGAGAGCTTTTCGGCTTCGCTGGGTGAAGATAACGGCGCTTATCGTCATGCATGGGAGTAAGAGGTGTGAACAATTGGTTAGATCATTGCCTCCTTCTGTTTATAGCTTTGCTCTCCGTTGTGAGATTGCTTTTATGTCATTCTTCAGGATTCATTATCGACTGTACATCGGCTCGGGCACATTTTCGATTGGATTTGGTCGTCGCTGAAACGCAGATGAAATGATTTTTTTTTGTAAAAAACAAATCCTCTTCATGATCAGCATAAGCCCTATAAGATTGTCTTGTAATCCTCCTTGAAGAACAAAATTTACTTTTGCAAAAAAATGTGCACTGTACAACAGTCGGCCATTTTCCGTGGGAGAAATCGAGGGTAGGAGAGGAATCCCTTAGCGAAATATTATATCGCTGTTTGCGTGCTAGTAATGCCTGGATAGGTCCGCGTGCCTCTTTATTTTGCTTATTTTTTCTCTATTAACTTATATTTTTAAATCTCCAGCAACTACGCAAAAACTGTACCTATCCTTTTATGATCCGCTTTTAACACGTTCTGAAGCACAGACGCGCCATGTGCATAATTTTTCCTTTTTACTTTCCAAATTGCACGGTTTCGATGAATTATCCCTTGCTGGTTTTGTTTTCGACGGGTGTCAATCGAGGACGGGAGAGGAGTCCCCAGGGAGGATCTAATAAGGCGCTGTCTGTGCCATAGGGTAGGAAGGAAGTGAGAAGGCTAGGAGACAGATTGCTTCTTTTTCTCTCATCGCTTCCTTTTTGGGATGATTCCGCTTTCTTGATGCGAAGCTTTGTTTCTCTGGAATGCAACGGAACAAATTAATGGTGCAATTTTTCTTCGATTCTCCCCGGAACTCGCACCACATCTATTGCTGTTCTCACAGTAGAAAATTCAGATTCACACTTCCTTTCCTTGCTTTGATTAATCTGCTTCTATTGCTTCTCTGTCTCAATTTATCTATCAGTCGAGAGGGTACACAAATTTTAGAGTCGTTCATCGAGTTTCAATCTATTTCGTCTCTAATCACTCACTGTCTGCTAATCTGCTCTTATCAGCTGAGGGTTTCACTTACTTGTGTCTTTCTCCTCCCGTCTCCTCCCCCCTCTTTTTATCAGGGGTTACGCACATGCCGATCTCTCTCCCTCTGCCTAGAAGCTCTTTATTCCACCCACTCTATCGCCTTTCTAAAGGGACCAAAGCGCGGTTCCGTAGCGGCATAGTGCCATTCCTTTTTCTTTGCATTTTCCGATGCTGAATGTTCAAAGAGGACTAGAATTAGAGAGTTCATGCTTCTTTCAGAGGGAAAGGGATAGAGGATAAGTGGGATCAGAAGGTAGGTGCCAGCTGTCGCGTTCTCTCACTGAGTCTCGATTCCCGCGTCATGGCTGATGCTGAGCTCAATATTTTACAACCTATCTTTACATGGTTTATCACTGAGTGTATCATACATTGTCCAATTTCTGACTGTATGCAAAACTCAGAAGCTAAAGTTCGATAACAACGGGAAGAGGAAAAATCGATTGGAGGTAGGTCAATGGGTGATGAAACCCAGTTGCCCCTCCTCTAACTCTTCTCGCGATGCCTTCTGTACACGCACGAGCTTCTCGTTGACAAACGGATGAGTGGGAAGGTGAGAGAGAGGGAGAGAGAGGTGTCTGACTGTCTGACTCTCTCAATTCCCCATGTTCTCTCGTCGGCGAGAGTGAGCGAGAGAATAGCCAAAGAGAAGATAGTTGAAAGAAAGAAAGGAAGAGGGACGGGCGAATACAGTTTGACGGATGCGAATGAGATGAAGGGAAGCCATTCATTCCGCCCGCTTTTAATTTGTCGGCGAGCTAGGTGATGTTGTGTTTCAGGGATTTGCTAAATCCCGGTGCACTCGGATTTTCAATGTTCGGCTTCCAGACTTTCCAAAAATATTTTCAAAACAGCCAATCATTCTCCATAGCGTATTTCCGTAAGCAATCATCGGGCCTTTCCCTCTTTCCTTCTCCGCTTTTAGAGTCCTTTCCGTGGATGGGGAAAGGGAAGAAGCCAAAGAGAGTGCTGGAGGGATATCAAGTTTCTGGCATCGACGTCCATCTAAAATAGAGGCGCACAAGAACGAGAGAAGTAGTAGGCAGGCCGAGAGAGCACGCGGGATTGAGAGAGCGGAGAGAGAAGCAGAGAGGGCGAGAGTTCAGGGGGAATGGAGAGAGCGGGGAGGAGATGAGGAGAGAATATGCGCGTTTTGTCTTGTCGCTCTCTATCTCTCTATGACATTTTCTCCCCCACTACTCCCATCCTTCATTGATTGCTTTGATAAGTTATCGACCGCGTTTGATCCTCGAGTAGTTTGTGCTTTGATCGCTGATCTTTGATCTTTGACCTTTGTAGTTTGGCCAGCGCCGCTCGCCAGCAGGCATGGGCAAGAACGACTACAACAGGTACCTCTATGAGAACCAGAAGAACAACGGAATGAGGTAGTGCATGTTGCTTGCGGGTACTGTAGGTAGGATTACGGTAGACCGATTGCTTGCTTTGCCGAGAGTAATGCTTGTGCATGAGACGGCGTGATGACTCAGTGAGAAAGCATGGCTTGTAGCGGGGACTGAGCTGCAGATTCTCCTCGTCTTTTTCATGTTCTCTCGCTGCATCTAGGGCGAGAGAGCGTGGGATTCGAGGAGAGTCAGATGAGAATGGAGTAATGTATCTCATGCAGATACGGTTACGCTCCGGCTCCCTCCGCCCCGACGCTGGAGATTAACATTAATCAGGTATTTATGTTTTATTTTATAAATTAAGAGGCTTTTTCTCTTTGGAATTGATTTCGTTGTTTGCATGAGATAGGGAGGCTGAATTGGTTGAAGCCATGACCGTTTAATTTTTATTAATTTCTGAAACACAAGTATTCGTGGTGTCTTATTTTACTTTTTTCATCGGGGATGTGCATTCTCAGTTGGCAAAGTGGTTGGTTAGTGCTGTTCTACGATGTCTAGTTTACTTTCAAGCGTTTATCATGCGCTTCTGGGATGATTTACATCTGAAGTTTACAATAAACTGCGAGTTAGCACTGACATGAAAAAAAATGATTGGAATTTTGCAATTTTAATTCTGACTGTTGTCTAAGCGTTCAACTCTCACCGGTTGTTCATTGAACGAGTTCCTTCAATTTCATCACATTTCGCTAAGATTATTTACATTGCCCGCATCTTCAAAGCATAAATGCTATTTTCTTGATATCCATATTTTCTGGTAAAGAGAAGGACGGGGTTATCCTTATCCTCGCTCGCCGTTCTAGGGTGTGTCGCGTGATATGAGAGGAAGGTGATAAACGTAACGGCGAAGTTAAGTGGGAGATAGGAGAGCAGAGAAGGCAAAGGAATTTGTGGCGAGATGTCAAAAGGTTAGGAAAGGGAAGAAGGAAGGAAAAGGAAAGGAAGGCGCTCAGTTCTAATCAAATCAAATGCAACCACCGGCGAAGGAGAATATTTATGATGAAACACTGCCGATCTACGAGGTTTGACCCACATTTTTCTCTGGTGTAGGTGAGGTGAGATTCTGGTGAGATTAAAGTTTCTAGCGTTGTCTAAATAATTTTCTGGAGATACTCGGCTGTAATTGGCATGGCTGTTAACGTTTTTACTTGGCCCTATTATAGCCGGAGGGTGGACAATAGGAACGGAACATCGGATGCTTTATCGATGATCTAATTCGCTTAATTCGTCTTAGGCACTAGCGATCGTTAAGAAATGCACTGCCTCGGTGAACGCCGATCTAGTTTTTCTTTCCATCCGACAGATGTAAGAAGTGGATGCTCTAAGAAGATGTACTCTGTCCCTTCTCATCTTGCTCGCGAGCATGTAAACAGAAACGCTTTGTACTAGGGGTGGTTTTGCCTTTCTCGTTCGGCTTTCCATAACCCGCTTTTTTGCGGTTCCGTAGGGGATCACGCGTTACAGGGACCGAATTTCTTGTTTTGGATTATGAAATGTATGATCTTTGATTTCTCGAGAGAGGGGTAGAGAAGTGGAAGGTAGATCAATGAATGACTCAGCGTAGAGATGGAAGCCAAACAGTGTGTGTCTCATCTTTCACTCCATTCCGTCTCTCTCTCTCTCTCTCTCTCTCCTCTCCACTGTTCTCGATTCTTCCCCGTCTCTTCCATTCTCTATTTAGCTTCTGTTTTATCAGGCGATTCCCATATGATTCATCCTGATTGTTGGGAGAGGAAGGAAGAGTGCAAAAACGTGGGTAGATCACGCACAATCGAGCACAATGGGAGTACGGTACAGAAATGTCAAGGGTAAACAATCGATATGTTCGCAGAGCAAAGTGGTTACTGTATTGTGATCAATCAATATTTTTTTACAGAATAATCCCGGCTCTTCGGTGTCGCCGGTGTCAGCAAACGGCAACAGAAGGCCGCCTACCGTACCCCCGCCGCCACCCCCACCTTGCGGAGGAGACTACGCACAGGTACTGTAGTAGCGTGAGTACTGTGGAATTGGGATTCGGTGTAGATCACGATAGGATAGTTTTTCCTTGCAGAATCGCAGAAGAATTGAAAGTTTTACACATTGGAATGATTACAAAATGTTGCTGAAACGCATGTGCTCCAATCTGAAACGGGAATATTGAGCCGATATTTTGCCCTAGCTTTCTTGGGATGAAACCAGATGAAATTGAAGATTTTTAATGTTTTTGGGAGGGTAGAGTCGAACGAACATTGGAGCTCTAATTTATCGTGAAATTTGAAGGAAGTCTGAAGCACGGATTTGCTTGCTCTTTCTTAGTTCGAATCCCAACGTTGTAATAATTTTTATCGTGTTGTGAAGGTTTTAGTTTGGCTCGGTAGACAGTTTCAAAGCTCTTCTTAGTTTACAATCAGTTGCTGCTTCTAGAGGATACGGAATTTCTTTGGTTTCCGGACAACTAGCTCTAAGAAAAGTTTTGATCAGTGATCGATGAAGTGCCGAACGGTAGCGAGCGGGTACTGTAATTGCTACGGTAGGTGCCTACTACTCCGCCCAAATCGCCGGACCGACCTCCGCCACCAAAGATTAAAAAGAAACACATCCAGGTTACGTGTGCCAGAGTACCGTATCGGCTTGTCAGTAATCGATCGTTCGTGTCGAGTGCTACCGTACTTTTTCAGCTAACGGACTGTCGCCAAGTGCATGAGCCCGAAAAGCAGTCGTTCCTGTTCCGCATACCTATCGTATAGTCTTACAAATATTGTACATGTGCAACACGAAATCACGCGGATACCGTTTCCGGATGAGTACGGTAGCCAATCGATTAAGCGCACATTGTCGCCGTCCGTCGTTTCGTTGCTTGCATGCGCTGAGAACAGCTGGATTATCGATTGTGCAATTACTGTCTTACAGTATCTGGGGCTTGTGGTGCGCTAACAATGTTTGGTTACGGTAAAGAATTATCGATTTCCTTGCAGCCCTCCTACAACCCGATGTGGTTCGATCGATTTCCGCGACGCGAGAACCGAGGAATGTTCAGGCTGTGCCTCGTGGAGTTCATGCTGGGATGTGTGTAGTAGTTCTGACTAGGCCATTCGATGCAAAGGAGCGATTCCAGAAGCTGCTATTTTTGAATTTCTTAATCGTAAGATTAGGAGACTTTGAGTTTCACAGAAATCATAAATCTTCTTGTCTGGAGAGTTGTCAATATCTCGTCTCTTTCTGGTATCAACAAAAAAATTATTTTTTTTCCTGCAATAATGAATTGAAAATCGAATTCTCATTTATAGTGCACTTGGCGAGAGGGCTAGAAGGATACTGTAGATCTGGGATACTGTATCCGCCTAGGTTGCATGAAATATCGATTTTCCTGTACAGTGGTGATCTTCGCTGGGGGCGTGTGGTGTCTGCGGGACACGGCGGACTACTGCCCCTTCCACTCTGCCATCTGGACCAGCAGCATCTATCTGATCAATGCGGTCGTCGGATCGATTGCTGCCAAGGTACGGTATATTGAGGATTATCGATTGATAACGAAATTTTTGTAGTAGTACTGGGGCAAATATAGATGAAATGTTCTTGGGATGATGTATTCACAATGTTCCGTGGAAACATGCAAAATCGCGAGTTTGAGAACCTGGTAGTCTTAAGTTTAACGAGCAAGTTATACGAGCATCGTGATGTTCGAAATCAATCCGTGTCCAGTTATGCAGAGCAATAAAAAATATTTAAGTTTGTGCATTGTGATTGTTGCACGCAACGCCGCGCTGTTACCCACCCTTCGAAATTGCTGGCTTACAGTACCGTTATTCTCGTGCTGGGAGTAGAACGTCAATGACACGGTATAACACAGGTCTTCTGAGAGATGGCAGGTGGCGTTTCACAAAATCTTGAAAGTCTCTTTGAGATTATCGTGGTAGGTCCAGGATCTTTTTGTACAAACGGATTCCGCGATTTCTCAAAACTGCCTAAAAGCCGGCTCTGGAAATTTCGAAAATTCAAAAATTCATAAAATGCTTAAAAATTGAGCTAGAGTTTCGTGTAAATAACCATAATGACCGGCGTTTACAGTAGAACAACGTTTCTGTTGACACTTTTTGTGGTGCGAAAAGTCTTAGTTTCGAAAATTGCAAAAAATCATTTCCTCGACATAATTTTTTCTCATTTTTACGCCGTCGTGAAAAATAAAGCTACCTTGCCTCCTGAGATTTTATCAGAATCGTATTCTACAACCTTTTTGACCCCAGGAAAAAATTTTCAAGAAAATCGAAGGTATAGTATTCCTCGCTTTTTGGCCTCTAACATGGCGAACCTCGTGTTTTCAAGCAAAAACGAAAATTTCATGATGTCATATTTAAGTAATTATCACTCGTGGATATCTTTCCTTTCCGTTTTCAATGTTTACTGACCTATTTATGCAAAATTCCATTGAAAAATCCGAAGATTTCAATACTTCATAAAATCATCTAATCTGAGAAATTTAGAGAAAAAATGTGATTTTATGAAGTATTGAAATCTTCGGATTTTTTAATGGAATTTTGCATAAATAGGTCAGTAAACACTGAAAACGGAAAGAAAAGAAAGAAACATTGTAGGGAAAATAATTTATTTCAGATGCAAAAAGTAGTTTTTATTTTTTATCATTTTCGGTTCTGGGTCGATCCTCTCGGTGTCAACAGAAAAAATTCTCAGCATATTTTTCCGCTCATTTGAGACCTGTGCCATCTTTCTAGCTCACTTGGGAGCTGATTTACAGCAGAGCCAGGTGCAAATCCGGAAAATTCCTAAATGCCGGATCTGGTACCAATGACTTATATTTTACGAAATCTTCACTCTAGGGTATTCTACCACTATAATATAAGGCAAATCGGTTTTTTGAACTTTTTTGTTTTTTACAACTTTTTTGAAAATGTTCCCGGAGGGTCAGTTTTTCATCCACTGACTCGTGAAACGCGTGATATAGAGAAAGCAGCTGGTAGGAGGTGAGGGGGGGCAGGCATTGAGGAAGAAAAGTGCTCAATATACTCATGTAAGAATGAAATTGAAAAAAAATGAAACTGAAAATTCTACCAACGAAAAAAGTGCTTCTAAATGATTCGTTTCCTTCCTTTATCGATCCTAAGATACTGAGCTGACCTCCTAGAGCGAACTCCGCAGCGCAGACCACCAGCAAGGGACAGATTGAAAACGGAAAGGAAAGATATCCACGAGTGATAATTACTTAAATATGGCATCATGAAATTTTCGTTTTTGCTTGAAAACACGAGGTTCGCCATGTTTTAGGCCAAAAAGAGATGAATACTATACCTTCGATTTTCTTGAAATTTTTTTTTCCTGTTTTGGAAAAGGTTGTAGATTATGATTCTGATAAAATCTCAGGAGGCAAGGTAGCTTTATTTTTCACGACGGCGAAAAAATGAGAAAAAATGATGTCGAGGAAATGATTTTTTGCAATTTTCGAAACTAACTTTTCGCACCACAAACAGTGTCAACATAAAAGTTGTTCTACTGTAAACGCCGGTCATTTTGATTTCTTTAAGCCAAACTCTAGCTCAATTTTTAAGCATTTTATGAATTTTTGAATTTTCGAAATTTCCAGTGCCGGCTTTTAGGCAGTTTTGAGAAATCGCGGAATTCGTATCTACAAAAAGATCCTGGACCTTAGCGACACCTACCCTGATAATCTCAAAGAGATCCGAGCACTTTGAACATTTTGTCAAAGGGGGGTCTCCATTTCATGCAATCTCTCGGAAGACGTGTGATAATAGGATAGTCGTGAAACAAGGGTACGATACATTTGCATTATTATTCGATAAAGCATGCATGCCGCTGTGGATTCATTTTTTCACTTTGACTGCTGCCAATCCTCGTTTTTGAAAATTGTTAAAGGAAGTAGGAGATTTAAGTTTCACGATCATCTTATATCAGAATTCTACGGTGTGAAATCAGTCAGTGATCGATGATGAATATCAATAAAAATTCCTTATGTTGGTGCCTATCCCATAGATACATGCGAGGCCACACTGTGACCTACCGAATGGTTATCAGGGCTACCGTACTCGCAGTACCGTAATCTCCCATTTACAGAGCGGCAACCCGAACATGTACCTCGCCCATCTCGTGCTCTCGCTCATCTCCTGCATGATGTGCGCCGTCTCCGGCATTCTCTCCGCAAGGTATACGATAGGCACATCAGCGGCTACAGGGAACTGACTTTATTCAATAGCTATGTACAGTATCCCAGGGTGATCTGCAAGTGGGTTTAATAGATAAACATTTCAGGAATTGGACGCTGGTGGGCACATATCACCACCCGCAGGTCTCCAGGGATGAGGTATTGATTTTATCTTAAAGATTACGGTGGTTTTCGTTGTTGGACCATGTTCGATGATCATGCTAGCTGTGTTCCAACGATCTATCACCATTGTAAAGAAATCGTTAGCGGGACTTGGTTACCGTATAGCTACAGTATGGTCCCTGATTCAGGCGTTCTGCCTGCTCGGCGAGCACGATCCGAGCAGGATCAGCTACATCTTCTCACACATGGACCGATACGACTTCAGCAAGTGCCTCTGGCAGCTCAAGGTAAGCTATACGCATGAGGCAATGCATCGTGAAATGATTTTCCTACTGGGTTACGGTACACAATATACCGTATTTTCCAGGTCGGAGTCGCCGTCAACTCGATTCAATTCGTGATTGCTGCGCTGGAGAGTAAGTTATTTGTCACCTAGAATTTCGTTCGCGATTCAGTATCAATTTATTTGATAATTCAATCGATTACAGTATTCCTCAACTTCCTCTCTGCGATTCTGTGCCTGAAGAGGACGTGCAGCAGCTTTAATTGAAGTATCAATGATCTACCGCAATCCAAGCGATATTACTGTACCTCACCCCGTTTTGCGAGCCATACTCACCTCCCGAGCGAAATCCAAAAATTGTGACTTTCCATCCGATTAAAACAGTCTCTTTCCGAAACCGGTGCCCCCTCAGAGAAATTGGCCTCGTCGTCGATTGATCTACGCATATTGTGCATTTTGTAGAGCTTACTAATATTGTACTTTGACCTACCGTAGTCGTGAAACGTTTGCTAAATTGTACTTTGTATGAATTCGTTGCGTTGTGATAGGTGAAATTCAGTTGTGACCAGATTCGATAATATTGAAAAGTTTGTTAGTGATGAGGAAATTTGTGTACAATAAAGCGACAACAACCACTGTGGTGTGACATGAGAATCAGAAAAGTTTACTGTACCCAATCATCGTTGCGACCCAGACACACAATGCAGGTCAACCGTCTTGCCTGATTTTTTTCGTATTTTTGTATTCTTAAATGCATTACGAAATCGAACAGCAATGCGGCTCCTGCTGTATTTATCTCTTCGTAATTCTCGGCAAAAGATTCTCTGTTCGCGTTTCTTCTCAATATTCACGGAAAGATTTGTGTCGCGCGATTTTTTCGATGCCTCTTCTCTAATGAATTGCATTATGCTTTATTGATTTTAAAGCGTTAAATGTACAAAAAGGCGACTTTAAAACGAATATTTCAGAGAACGCAGTGCCCGCTGATCTATTTTCGCGAAAAATGTTCCCGCTTTTCTGTTCGCTAGGATTTTCCTGTGAACTAATATATCTTTTGGTTAATTATATTTGTTTTGGAGCCGGCGTTTTATAGTTATTATCTTTAAGAATGGTGCTCGCTTGTTTGTCAAATCATCGGTGCTCCCTAAACCGCCTTTTAATTTTACACGTGTTTTTATTTGTTATACTCAATCATTGATTAATCTTTTCTTCTATCGAGCGATATTGTTATCCGGACATACAGGATCACACGGCGCTTTATATATAGCATAGTATTTTATTCGAACGCCTTCTGTTTAACGCTTTGGTTGATCGTTCGCCCACTAGTATTACTTGGCGAAACAATCGTTTTTCCTTTCTCTAATTATTGCTCGATGTTCGATGAGTTCATTACCGTTCTCAACTCGACTATTGTTTCAATTGAGCGACGCTATCGCAGGTTCGATTGATCGTTCAACGATGGGCAAGAACTATCCCTTGATGGTGCTCTGCGCTGCGGAGTTCGCTCTAGGGGGTCAGCTTTTGTTTATTTGTAGTTCGACCAATGATTGAAACGAATAAAATCACGTCATTTTCGTTGACTGAACTTGAAGGATTGCCTCGAATATTATTGTAAACCTGAATTATGACTCCACATTGTGTGCACTCCTTCGCGTTCGTTAAAGTTACCGGACGAGGACGAAACCCTGATCTGACCCTGATCTCGTCGCGTGTACGAGAGATTACGTAAAAGTTAGAGAGCGCGGGATTACGCTGATCATTTCCGGCTTTCCCTTGAGGATATTATTGATTTTTTAGCATTTTTGTATATTCATTCTCAACTAATTCAGCCATCGGCTATTCGATGGAGGACAAAAAATAGGTTGTCAATTTCGTCCTCGTCCGGTAACTTTAACCAATGACAATACGATAATGCGGATTGTACAGTCCTGATTGTGGACTAAAATCATAAAAAACCTCTCACTCCACTTTTCCCTTTTTTCGCACGTTCCATGCTTGATGAAAAACCTTTATGTTCGATAAAAGAATATTTAAAACTAACCTTTCAGTGTTTCTTTTCGAGGGCGCAGTGATGTGCATGGCCAACTCGGTGGACAACTGCCCGTTTCCCACGGGTAACTTTTGTGTATATTATTTGTGGTTCAAAACATCCACATGACAACACCATCATCCAGCTTGTATTGAAAATGTACGAGGATTTGTTCCTGAATTCAGTTTTCTAACATGTAGGTGCATACATGTTTCAAATCAAATCTATCAGGTCTGTGGACAAGCATCGTCTTGATGATCAGCGCAGCGGTCGGAGGTGCAGCTGCAGTCGTAAGACCTTTGATCTATATTCTATCTATTGCATATCGTTTGGTCGTGGGCCACTTCCTCTCTGGCCTGGCGGACTGTTCTCCCGTGAGCCATGTCTCGAAATCGAGACGCACCTTTACCTTTAATATGCGTGATTAGTAAAGATAAAAAGGGTACATCCCGTCTTTGAGACTAGGCTCGCGTGCGCGGCGCTTCTGCGCAATACCGGGTAAACTCTAATATCGCTATTATACATGTATGAGTGGGAAATCTTAAAGTTACCGGACGAGGACGAAACCCTGATCTGACCCTGATCTGGTCGCGTGTACGAGAGAGTATGCAAAAGTGAGAGAGCGCAAGATTACGATGATCATTTCCGGCTTTCCCTTGAGGCTATTATTGATTTTTTAGCATTTTTGTATATTCATTCTCAACTAATTCAGCCATCGGCTATTCGATGGAGGACAAAAAATAGGGCGTCAATTTCGTCCTCGGCCGGTAACTTTAAGTGACTCTGCTACTCTCGCTTTCGCGCGCTCTCTGCCTTTCTCTAAACGGCTAGAGAAAAAATGCAGAGAGAGCGCGAAAGCGAGAGAAGCAGAGTCACTTAATATTTCCCACTCATATGTATGACTGTACCTAGAAGGGCAATTCCTATAAAAATACAAGCATTTTTATCCTTTATCACGCGTCTTCTGAGAGATCGCATGAAATCGAGACCCCCCTTTGACAAACTGTTCAAAGTGGTCCAATCTCCATGAAATTTTCAGGGTAGATAAGCCTAAGGTCCAGTAGCCTCCAGGAAATTTTGTAGAGCCGGGAATTGAAAAGTGCCTAAAATCCGGCTCCGGCTATCATGAAAATTCAAAAATTCATAAGTTCCTTCAAAGTTGAGTAAAAAAGTCGATCAAAAAACTAAATTATTCGGATTGTTAATATGAACACCTTTTCTGTTGAGCACTTTTGACAGCTTCAAAAGCTGCAAGTGAAAATGGCGAAAATTCGTTTTTGACCCTCGAAATTCATGAACTTTTACAGGTCGTGAAAAAAATCGTTCCACGTTGTGATGAGATCTCTACGGAATCGAAATCTGCAAAATTGAATTTCAGCATCAGCCTTGCAATATTTCACTTAGAATAGATAGGAATCATCACTACTTCATTCTCAAGTAGTTTGAAGGGCATCCGATAAAATTTTATTTTTTCGAAAAAAATTGTCATGTCTAACTATGAATGAAAAAAATGATGAAAAATTTAATTTTCTCGGATGCCCTTCAAACTACTTGAGAATGAAGTAGTGATGATTGCTAGCTATTCTAAGTGAAATATTGCAATGCTGAAGCTGAAATTCAATTTCTGCACAAATCTGAAAATATGATTTTGTGAAAAAATACCGTCATTTTCAATGTTTGAGGCAAAATTACAGAAAAATAAGGTCGTAAATCGAAACGAAAACTATTCTTTGTAAGGTAGAAAAGGTTGCAGATTTCGATTCCGTAGAGATCTCGTTACAACGTGGAACGATTTTTTTCACGACCTGTAAAAGTTCGTAAATTTCGAGGGTCAAAAACGAATTTTCGTCATTTCCACTTGCATCTTTTGAAGCAGTCAAAAAGTGCTCAACAGAAAAGGTGTTCATCTTAACAATCCGAATAATTTAGTTTTTTGATCGACTTTTTTACTCAACTTTGAAGGAACTTATGAATTTTTGAATTTTCATGATAGCCGGAGCCGGATTTTAGGCACTTTTCAATTCCCGGCTCTACAAAATTTCCTGGAGGCTACTGGACCTTAGGCTTATCTACCCTGAAAATTTCATGGAGATTGGACCACTTTGAACAGTTTGTCAAAGGGGGGTCTCGATTTCATGCGATCTCTCAGAAGACGCGTGATAAAGGATAAAAATGCTTGTATTTTTATAGGAATTGCCCTTCTAGGTACAGTCATACATATGAGTGGGAAATATTAAGTGACTCTGCTTCTCTCGCTTTCGCGCTCTCTCTGCATTTTTTCTCTAGCCGTTTAGAGAAAGGCAGAGAGCGCGCGAAAGCGAGAGTAGCAGAGTCACTTAAAGTTACCGGCCGAGGACGAAATTGACGCCCTATTTTTTGTCCTCCATCGAATAGCCGATGGCTGAATTAGTTGAGAATGAATATACAAAAATGCTAAAAAATCAATAATAGCCTCAAGGGAAAGCCGGAAATGATCATCGTAATCTTGCGCTCTCTCACTTTTGCATACTCTCTCGTACACGCGACCAGATCAGGGTCAGATCAGGGTTTCGTCCTCGTCCGGTAACTTTAAGATTTCCCACTCATACATGTATAATAGCGATATTAGAGTTTACCCGGTATTGCGCAGAAGCGCCGCGCACGCGAGCCTAGTCTCAAAGACGGGATGTACCCTTTTTATCTTTACTAATCACGCATATTAAAGGTAAAGGTGCGTCTCGATTTCGAGACATGGCTCACGGGAGAACAGTCCGCCAGGCCAGAGAGGAAGTGGCCCACGACCAAACGATATGCAATAGATAGAATATAGATCAAAGGTCTTACGACTGCAGCTGCACCTCCGACCGCTGCGCTGATCATCAAGACGATGCTTGTCCACAGACCTGATAGATTTGATTTGAAACATGTATGCACCTACATGTTAGAAAACTGAATTCAGGAACAAATCCTCGTACATTTTCAATACAAGCTGGATGATGGTGTTGTCATGTGGATGTTTTGAACCACAAATAATATACACAAAAGTTACCCGTGGGAAACGGGCAGTTGTCCACCGAGTTGGCCATGCACATCACTGCGCCCTCGAAAAGAAACACTGAAAGGTTAGTTTTAAATATTCTTTTATCGAACATAAAGGTTTTTCATCAAGCATGGAACGTGCGAAAAAAGGGAAAAGTGGAGTGAGAGGTTTTTTATGATTTTAGTCCACAATCAGGACTGTACAATCCGCATTATCGTATTGTCATTGGTTAAAGTTACCGGACGAGGACGAAATTGACAACCTATTTTTTGTCCTCCATCGAATAGCCGATGGCTGAATTAGTTGAGAATGAATATACAAAAATGCTAAAAAATCAATAATATCCTCAAGGGAAAGCCGGAAATGATCAGCGTAATCCCGCGCTCTCTAACTTTTACGTAATCTCTCGTACACGCGACGAGATCAGGGTCAGATCAGGGTTTCGTCCTCGTCCGGTAACTTTAACGAACGCGAAGGAGTGCACACAATGTGGAGTCATAATTCAGGTTTACAATAATATTCGAGGCAATCCTTCAAGTTCAGTCAACGAAAATGACGTGATTTTATTCGTTTCAATCATTGGTCGAACTACAAATAAACAAAAGCTGACCCCCTAGAGCGAACTCCGCAGCGCAGAGCACCATCAAGGGATAGTTCTTGCCCATCGTTGAACGATCAATCGAACCTGCGATAGCGTCGCTCAATTGAAACAATAGTCGAGTTGAGAACGGTAATGAACTCATCGAACATCGAGCAATAATTAGAGAAAGGAAAAACGATTGTTTCGCCAAGTAATACTAGTGGGCGAACGATCAACCAAAGCGTTAAACAGAAGGCGTTCGAATAAAATACTATGCTATATATAAAGCGCCGTGTGATCCTGTATGTCCGGATAACAATATCGCTCGATAGAAGAAAAGATTAATCAATGATTGAGTATAACAAATAAAAACACGTGTAAAATTAAAAGGCGGTTTAGGGAGCACCGATGATTTGACAAACAAGCGAGCACCATTCTTAAAGATAATAACTATAAAACGCCGGCTCCAAAACAAATATAATTAACCAAAAGATATATTAGTTCACAGGAAAATCCTAGCGAACAGAAAAGCGGGAACATTTTTCGCGAAAATAGATCAGCGGGCACTGCGTTCTCTGAAATATTCGTTTTAAAGTCGCCTTTTTGTACATTTAACGCTTTAAAATCAATAAAGCATAATGCAATTCATTAGAGAAGAGGCATCGAAAAAATCGCGCGACACAAATCTTTCCGTGAATATTGAGAAGAAACGCGAACAGAGAATCTTTTGCCGAGAATTACGAAGAGATAAATACAGCAGGAGCCGCATTGCTGTTCGATTTCGTAATGCATTTAAGAATACAAAAATACGAAAAAAATCAGGCAAGACGGTTGACCTGCATTGTGTGTCTGGGTCGCAACGATGATTGGGTACAGTAAACTTTTCTGATTCTCATGTCACACCACAGTGGTTGTTGTCGCTTTATTGTACACAAATTTCCTCATCACTAACAAACTTTTCAATATTATCGAATCTGGTCACAACTGAATTTCACCTATCACAACGCAACGAATTCATACAAAGTACAATTTAGCAAACGTTTCACGACTACGGTAGGTCAAAGTACAATATTAGTAAGCTCTACAAAATGCACAATATGCGTAGATCAATCGACGACGAGGCCAATTTCTCTGAGGGGGCACCGGTTTCGGAAAGAGACTGTTTTAATCGGATGGAAAGTCACAATTGCTAGCCAAAATCGCGCAAAACTTTATGCTCAACCTAATATTTCCAATATGTCAGGCTGTCAGACTCAAGAATTGTAATAAACGACGCATCAACGTTTAAATGACTTCTGGAGAGACGATGGTTGAATCGAATATCTTTTATTCTTAACAACATTCATTCATACTGAAACTTTGAACAACATTGAAGACCTGCCAACAATATATATATATATATCGACATCAGGACAGAAGATGCTTATTTTCGCAAAAGAAACTGCGCGAACTCAAAGTTGATAGCCAAAATCGCGCAAAACTTTATGCTCAACCTAATATTTCCAATATGTCAGGCTGTCAGACTCAAGAATTGTAATAAACGACGCATCAACGTTTAAATGACTTCTGGAGAGACGATGGTTGAATCGAATATCTTTTATTCTTAACAACATTCATTCATACTGAAACTTTGAACAACATTGAAGACCTGCCAACAACTAGAGATAAATAACGATAGAAAACGAGAACAACAATAGGTGAAAGAATCCCAACACAACAAATGTGGATCTAAGTCTGAATAGACAACCACAGTAGGGTTAGCTGAACAAGACAATTTAACAACGTTTGAAATCCATTCAGGACAGGTTAGATAACAGGAATAGGGTACGGTAACAAAGCCTGCTGCCGAATTATCCGGAGAGGGCCATGCATGCGATGGCCGAAAGGTAGCTGAGAACAATTGAAATCGGATAAACAAATACATCTGATACTATATCTAGTAGGGTTGGCAATTCGAAGCCGGATTGCGACTTCGCAACTCCTCCCCCTCCTCGGATTTCGCAATATGCGAGGGGAGGGATTGCGAATTCGCAATACGACTTCGAATTGCTAATCCTAGTATCTAGCGACCTAGTCTTCAATATCATATGGTACTCACAATCGATGGACGCGAAGTAGAATTGGCTTTTGATCCCGTAGCCGTTCTGAAAAAATCGATAACTTGTACCCATTGAATTCGTGAACAAAGTCAGTTGTCGACAAAGTCAGATACCGTAATCACCATGTATCCCGTGTCGGCTTGGGTGCCGAAGATGCAAGAGGTATACGTTTTGATAATTCAGTGCGCGACTCTTCTTATTCACGCGCTCTCTCGTAACGTACTGAAGAAACACTCTGAATATTAAAAAAAATCTAAATTCAAATTCCAGTTTCTCAGAATATGTTTGCTCAAAACTATAATGAAGCAATAAAGGTGGCTCTCTCTCTGTCCCTGTTGAAGTCGGGCCAACATACGATAAATACATTATTTTTCCAAATCATACGAAAGAATCAATGTGCGATATCCGCCAATGCTCCTACCGTATACCTGATCCAGAAACCGATGGACACGTGACTCAGCACACAAGACGTGAGCGAGAGGATTATGTGCGCGAGTTCGACCCACATGGACGGATGATTGGACTGAAAAAAAGAAATGGTTAAATTATTTGAGCAAATGGCATTGAGAATAATCTACTGTCGTCGAAGTTGAACTGAATCTAAAAATAAGAACCATGAAATGTGACATCGTTCTGCCCTAAATCTCAGTAATTTCATTTCCTTCTAAACGAATTCGTTAATAATGTACGTTAATTTTAAAAGGAGAATTAATTCCCAATACTATAACGTCTCCCTTGTATTTACATGTTCTCTCACTGATTGGATCAGAGAAAAGGCGACAAGGCAAGAGTAATTCGGAGAGCGTTGTTTTCTCGATGCATCAAAACCAAAAGATATTTTTACTTTTTATCCTAATTGTAAGTTTTAAGTTGATCCAAACTATGCTGAATCCAGCTAATATAATCGTATCTCGTTAAGCACTCGCGCAAACACGGAATATCACGCCTCTCACCTAAGAATCGAACAAACCTTGACATTGAGTCAAATTTCGAAATTGAGATTAATACATTTTCTGGGTCCACTTAACGCGAGAAATCAAAGTCTGCATAACTTTGGATTTTTCAGAAAAAATATTGATTTCCTTTTAAATTGCTGTACTTTGCCGAGGAATTTTTCGATAGAAGCTCATCAAGTTTGTTCAGAAGCCTTAGGCAAGCACTACCTAGTAACAAAACGAGAGAGCTGTGGAATTCAGTATACGCTTCGTATAGGTCAATGAATCACGGGTACTTGTCAAAATCAGAGTTCTCTCAAACAAATCACCTGTTTCGCGGATTAACGAGACTGACAGCTACCTATTGGCGATGTTATACCTACCAACAGGGTTCTCTATTGCAACGATATTTAAGAGCCCACTTGGCTTTCTCATCTAAAAAAAGTGACATTTGCGCATGAATTATTTTTCACTGAAAATGTCGAAAACGCTGATATGGAGGATCTTCAGGCACGGCTCACCCTAGAAAAAGTAGCGACCTCCACAATATTCCTAATTAGTGAGTGATAGGGTAAGTGTTGTTCGTTAATTTTAGCACGAAAGAACCACCCTTTAAACCACGTGGCTAGCACAAAAACGTCAAAAGTGTGTATTTTGATGTTCAAAATTGAACACCTAAGCCCCGAAAAACCCTGTTCATGAATGGAGATCCGCATTCTCTCCCAAATGGAATTTTGACTTGTACTGGAAAGGTAGTTCACATTCATAAATAATTGAAACCCCAAGAACTATCGGTACAGATACAGTACCCCAAAAACTTATCTTGACAATCGTCAGGAAAACTCAAATTCTGATTCCGCGCTTATTTCTAGTAGGCCGGCCCTTTATGGCTGATCAGTCTCAACCTTACCAATACAATATATGCAAGTCATGCTTTACAACTGTGGTTAACATAGGGTCCTATCTCCGTTCTGAAAGAAATTATAAACCTTTGAAAAGTGATGTAGTTGGTTAGCCAGATGAAGTTTGCTGCATCGCTGTCTTATTTCCCTTGGTCGGACAGATCTATGATAGTGCGCGCTAAAGAGAGTATAAATGCCCCTATCTAACACTAAAAGATCTGAGTTGATTGGGCAACAACGAACGATGGTAGATGTCAGGATGCACTTTAGTCAAAACCGCGCAAAACTTTATGCTCAACCTGATACTATCGCCTCTTTTATTTAAAATATATTTCTTTCTTAGTTTCGTGTTGACTTTGAATAAACATCCCTCCTTATAAGTAAGGCTGAATGGAAGCAGTAAATCAATCATTGTTGTGACCTAGACGCATTCGAAAGGAAAAAAGTAGAGTATTTTGTTTTCGGAATGAATCGTCGAACCTAATTATTTTACCTAATGATTTTTCGATGCTCATCGAGTTTCTTTCCATTTGCTACTCGGCAATCGTTTCTATTAAACTATACTAATTTGTACCATACAATAAATATCTGTTCTCGCCTTGTATATGACAACATATGAATATTGCATCGTATTGATACTTTTATTACAGGTTCGATCGATCGTTCAACGATGGGCAAGAACTGTCCCTTGCTGGTAGTCTGCGCTGCGGAGTTCGCTCTAGGAGGTCAGCTCAGTATCTTAGGATCGATAAAGGAATGAAACGAATCATTTAGAAGCACTTTTTTTCGTTGGTAGAATTTTCAGTTTCATTTTTTTTCAATTTCATTCTTACATGAGTATATTGAGCACTTTTCTTCCTCAATGCCTGCCCCCCCCCCTCACCTCCTACCAGCTGCTTTCTCTATATCACGCGTGGATGAAAAACTGACCCTCCGGGAACATTTTCAAAAAAGTTGTCTCCGATTTGCCTTATATTATAGTGGTAGAATACCCTAGAGTGAAGATTTCGTAAAATATAAGTCATTGGTACCAGATCCGGCATTTAGGAATTTTCCGGATTTGCACCTGGCTCTGCTGTAAATCAGCTCCCAGGTGAGCTAGAAAGATGGCACAGGTCTCAAAATGAGCGGAAAAATATGCTGAGATTTTTTTCTGTTGACACCGAGAGGATCGACCCAGAACCGAAAATGATAAAAAATAAAAACTACTTTTTGCATCTGAAATGAATTATTTTCCCTACAATGCTGCAGAGCGTAGCAGATTTTCAACGCAGAATATGAAAGATAAAGTTGGTATGTATGATATAAAAATATGAAAACCGAATTTGAAGATGGTTGTTTTTTGCAATTTTTGATCAAACATGGCGAACCTCGTGTTTTCAAGCAAAATCGAAAATTTCATGATGTCATATTTGTGTAATTATCACTCGTGGATATCTTTTCTTTTAGTTTTCAATGTTTTCTGACCTATTCATTCCGATTTCCATTGAAAAAAACCGAAGATTTCGATACTTCACAAAATCACATTTTTCACGAAATTTATCAGATTTCATGATTTTATGAAGTATTGAAATCTTCGGTTTTTTCAATGGAAATCGGAATGAATAGGTCAGAAAACTTTGAAAACGGAAAGAAAAGATATCCACGAGCGATAATTACTCAAATATGACATCATGAAATTTTCGATTTTGCTTTTCTAATTGCAAAAAACATCTTCAAATTCGGTTTTCATATTTTTATATCATACATACCAACTTTATCTTTCATCTTCTGCGTTGAAAATCTGCTACGCTCTGCAGAATTGTAGGGAAAATAATTTATTACAGATGCAAAAAGTAGTTTTTATTTTTTATCATTTTCGGTTCTGGGCCGATCCTCTCGGTGTCAACAGCAAAATTTCTCAGCATATTTTTCGGCTCATTTTGAGACCTGTGCCACCTTTCTAGATCATCTGGGAGCTGATTTACAGCAGAGCCAGGTGCAAATCCGGAAAATTTCTAAATGCCGGCTCTGGTACCAATGACTTATATTTTTCGAAATCTTCACTCTAGGGTATTCTACCACTATAATATAAGGCAAATCGGATACAACTTTTTTGAAAATGTTCCCGCATACCTCCACTGACTCGTGAAACGCGTGATATAAATATCAACCTTTTACCTCTCCTTCTCGTAATGCTTAGGTTCAGGTTTAATGAATAGGGAGCTGACATCCCACTAATATGATATTTTTCGTTCCCGCCCATCGCCCATACTATGGGGGCGGGGATAGAGGGTGTGGTCTGGCATCCCGAATATAATTTAACATCTAGAACGTTATTCCATGTTGTGTGTACTCTTTATATTTCGTTGACAAAAACAATTAAGTAGTGCGACTCGCGCCAACTTCTCGTGGAGTCTACTCAGTATCTCCCATTTTCCTTTTTCTTGCACATTCCGTGCTTGCTGATGTACCCTTGTGGTGTAAGATACAAACATATTTATCCTGACATCAGGCACATATTTCTTGCAGTAGGGTAGCTTCGGTGTGGAGGAGATTGGGATCTTCGGTTTCAGGGCATAGTTAGGTCAAGGGATGGCATCTCCTTAGGTTTATCTGGTCAGCTATTGGGGCGAACATGTCGAACCTCCGTTGAGCAGTGAAGTGTACGACAAATAAATGTATATAAATTACCTTTCAGTGGTGCTCTTCGAGGGCGTAATCAGATGCATGGCCGAGTCGGTGGCCTACAACAAGTGCCCGGTGCCTGCGGCCGCTGGTTCATTTTGTATATTTTGTTTGTTATATGGTTCGTAATTCCTCATGAAACCACCATCATCCAGCCTTAATTGTGTATGCATTGCCCGGAGAATCGATAAGGAATTGAAAGTGGGCCTTATGTGCTTTCTCCGTGGGCCGTTATCCTATAAGTGAACTTTCTGTATTTCTCTAACATATAGGCCGATATATGTTTCAAATTTAACCTATCAGGCCTGTTGCCAAGCATCGTCTTGATGATCAGCGCGGCCGTCGGAGCTGCAGCTGCTGTCGTAAGATTCTCTCTGATCTATCTCTGCGCGAATTGTTTGGCACTGTGCCAGTTAATATTTAAATAATTATGTAACGAGGTAGTAACGGGAACTGATTTTGATAGTATTGGAATTAATGTTGTCGTCTAACTTTTCATCGCCCATATAAAATTATTTTTAGAAATAAAAATTAGAAATATTGTGATTCAGGGCAGAAAGATGCAGGTTCTTATTCGTAAATTCAGTGTTCAACTTCGATGACTGTAAATTCAAATTCTAGTTTCTTAGAATTTACTTAGCCTTTACATTTTCGTTCAGTCCAACCATCCGTCCAAGTGGGTCGTCCTCGCGCACGCAATCCTCGCGCTCATCTCGGCTGTGCTGAGCATCGTGTCCATCGGATTCTGGATTAGGTATACGGTAGGACCATCGACGGGTATCGCGAATTGATTTCACTTGCATGTTCAGAAATATAAAAAAATAAGGTGTATACCGTATGCTATTCCGGTTTGATCCGAGAGAGCGACATTTATGATTCCTTTGTTAGTGATGAGTTTCGAATGTTTCATCTTTTGAGGTCTTCCTCACTACCTGGGCTGTGCTCATATGCGGGAACCATCGAAGCCAGCTGTTAAACACCCCCGGTTTTTGGACAATTTTGTCACAAAAACGATCATTTACGATCACCCCCCCCTTTTTGAAAATAAACACCCCCGGTTTTCGATTTCCAGCTTCAACCTCCGCCCACCTATGGCTGTGCTAATATTTGTCGGTCTCTCATTTCGCAATGCTCTCTCATTGGTCAGAGAACGCGAGGGAGCATTGCAAAACGAGAGATCGAGAAATTTCTGAACCGCCCAGCTCAGTACATAGCGAGGGAACACGTAAAACGAGAACTGTGAAGCAACGAAAGGCACTAGGTCGGATGAGAACTACTATGACTTCATGCCGCTTTTGATATATCAAAGTCGGCATGACGTCATTGTTCTCATCCGACCTAGCACCGCAATGAAATATTACCAATAAAGCATAGTCCTTGCAGCTTCGAAGGGAACGCGGAATACGCAATGATCAAGGTACGATAGGCACACCAGGCATTGCTTCAACACCCGATTTTTTTTAAAATTCTCGTGTGCAGTGAGTGCTGTAAATGAATTATTGAATTTTTAGTTCGGCTTTAAGACGAACAACAGCCAGTCCATCTTCGGGTTCATCGACTGTGAGTTCCGTGTAATGTTCACGCCTACGGTAGCTAAATACAGTATCAAGCCATTGTTTTATTTAATATCAAGCCTCCATGACGTCATTATCATCCGACCTAGTGCCATCAATGCTAGATTTCAGATATCCTCAGCTGTGTGTCGGCCATGGTGTGCATCTGCCTCTCCGGATAATTCCACAATAGGCTAGATTACCGTACCCTATTCCTGTTATCTAACCTGTCCTGAGTGGATTTCACACATTGTTAAGTTGTCCGCGCACCTCTAACCCTACTGTGGTCGTGTATCCAGACTTAGATCCACATTTGTTGTGTTGTGATTCTTTCACCTAATGTTGTTCTCGTTTTCTATCGTTATTTCCCTCTACTTGTTGGCACGTCTTCAATGTTGTTCAAAGTTTCAATATGAATGAATGTTGTTACGAATAAAAGATATTCCATTGAATTATGGTCTTTCCAAGTTAATTAAACGTTGATGCGTCGTTTATTACAATTCTTGAGCTGATTTGACTGGAATATTGGAAAAAAATATAACGTCTGGTATATACAACATGTATCATTCGGACTTGGGTGGAAACGAGGAGGGAACATCCCTCCTTATTTGCTGTATCGAAAATCTAAAAATTCTGCAGTATCGAAAATCTAAAAAAAAAGTCTTGTTCAATCAATGCTTTTATCTAGATGCATTCGAAGGGGAAAATTTCAGTATTTAGCTTTCGGAAAGAATCATTGATAACTTGATTTCGATATCGGGTGAATTTCTTGCCGTTATCATTCATTATTCGATTATTGTTGCAATTAAGCGATACTAATCACAGATTCGATTGATCGTTCAACGATGGGCAAGAACTATCCCTTGATGGTGCTTTGCGCAGCGGAGTTCGCTCTAGGAGGTCAGCACGGTTTTCTTAAGATTTTCAAATGAGGTAAACGTATTAACCAGTGATTTAGGATCACGTTCGGTTTGTTAGTAAAATATTATTGCTTATTTTCTAGTGTTATTTCTCAGAATAGCTCATTAGAATTTTTTGACCGCCATTTCATTCTTATATTTATTGTTGTGGCCTACACGTACCGGACAAAAGTTTCGCAACAAATTTGTCATTGTCATAACTTCGTTCAAAATTGAGCTAGAGACTTATGGCTGGAAGCATTCGAGAGGTAAATATCAGGAGAAAATAGTCATACTGTATATGGTCTGAAACACATTTATCGCGGGTTTCTGAATTTAATTTTCCGCATCACAATTTTCATGTTTTTTTTGAAACTCAGCCGTAAGTCGATGTTATCTCGCACGAACTGTGATGGAAGTATAACCATTGATGTTTACAATCCACTATATGGCTTGATTGTTGCACATCGGAAAGAGCTAATATATCGATATTCCGAGACCTCCGAGATGTGTTTGAACGGCAATATCTTCGCCCCCAGTTGAGCGATAGGGCCCCTATTTCGCAGCTACTATACACTAGTAATGTAGAAACATATTACCAAGGTTGATAGTGATCAGACAACAAATTGCGAAAATCTAAAAATTTTGGACACGAATTTTCATGCACTTTTAAACGACCTTAAACGCTATTAAAAAATCCGATTTCTTAGACCTTAAATGCAGAATCTATTAATGAAAAATAATGCGAAATTGCGAAGTGATACGATTTGTCCAGCACATTTTACAGCCCACTATCTGGGTGGCTCGTTGCATATCGGGAAGAGCTAATATATCGATTTTCCGACACCTCCGAGACGTGTTTGAACGGCTATATCTTCGCTCCCAGTTGAGCGATAGGGCCCCTATTTCGCAGCTACTATACACTAATAATGAAGAAACATTATACCAAGTTTGATAGTGATCAGTCAACAAACTGCAAAAATCGAAAAATTTTGGACACGAATTTTCATGCATGTGGAGAAGACCTTTAGCGCTATCGAAAAAAATCCGATTTCTTGCACCGTAATGCAAAATCTATTAAAACACACTATCTGATAGAATCGAAATAGGCTTGGCACTGGCCAAAATTCGAATTCCTACTGACTTCACCAATAGGTCGGCCTCGTCGAGAGAAACCGACGTGCATCGCCAGAAGTTCGATCCGCATCCGCGCGGTCGCGGGAGCGGATGTTGAAAAAATACTACGGTAGCATCGATTTCTTTAAATCGATTCCAATCACTGCGGCGGTAGGGGCGCTACATTCCTTGACAAATTCTAAGACTTTTTTACTCCGGTGAATTTTTCGATCAGATTCCATCTAACGCTAGAAATCGATAATTCTACTTTTGATTCGGATACAATTTCAATTCCCCAGAAATTTTTCAAGAACCCCCACAAATATTATTGTTGATTTAGCTTTTGCTTGACCCGATACATACTTCAGTAGAAAGGCGCGAATTAACATTTCCCGGAAGGAAGTTAAAATTAATTATTAACGAATTATGGTGTAATTTTTGGGTTACGGTAGGTGAGTGCAAAGGTTGGACGACTTTTACCAACGGATGTCACATGGTCTTAAAATCGATTTTAGACAATCGTACACCATTTGGGAAAAGTCGTCCAACCTTTACACTCACCTACCGTAACCCAAAAATTACACCATAATTCATTAATAATTAATTTTAACTTCCTTCCGGGAAATTTTAATTCGCGCCTTTCTACTGAAGTATGTATCGGCTCAAGCAAAAGCTAAATCAACAATAATATTTGTGGGGGTTCTTGAAAAATTTCTGGGGAATTGATATTGTATTCGAAGTAAAAGTAGAATTATCGATTTCGCTAGAAGTTAGATGGAATCTGATCGAAGTTAGATGAAGTTAGATGGAATCTGATCGAAAAATTCACCGGAGTAAAAAAGTCTCAGAATTTGTCAAGGAACACAGCGCCCCTACCGCCGCAGTGATTGGAGTCGATTTAAAGAAATCGATGCTACCGTAGTATTTTTTCAACATCCGCGCCTGCGACCGCGCGGATGCGGATCGAACTTCTGGCGATGCACGTCGGTTTCCCTCGACGAGGCCGACCTATTGGAGAAGTTAGTAGGAATTCGAATTTTTGGCCAGTGCCAAGTCGCTGAAGAAATATGTTGATATTCTCAGATAGTCTGTTTTAATGGACAAGCGTGCGAAATGGCAAAGTGAGAAGATTTGTCCAGCACATTTTACACTCCAATAACCACAGAGAGTCAGATAGTCATGAGCCTTAAAACACGGTACAATGTAAAATTGAATCTTGTTCAAATCTCATAAAAAGAACCTATCAGCTTTGCAAGTACTAGATATGCACATTTCTCATTGAATTTGATCCAATTTTGAAGAAACTCTCCCGTTATTCTAGGTCGACTTTCGCTAAGGACCATTTTTGACACTTTGGCCGTTCTGACTCTCTGCGGATATTGGGCTGTAAAATGTGCTGGACAAATCGTATCACTTCGCAATTTCGCATTATTTTTCATTAATAGATTCTGCATTTAAGGTCTAAGAAATCGGATTTTTTAATAGCGTTTAAGGTCGTTTAAAAGTGCATGAAAATTCGTGTCCACAATTTTTAGATTTTCGCAATTTGTTGTCTGATCACTATCAACCTTGGTAATATGTTTCTACATTACTAGTGTATAGTAGCTGCGAAATAGGGGCCCTATCGCTCAACTGGGGGCGAAGATATTGCCGTTCAAACACATCTCGGAGGTCTCGGAATATCGATATATTAGCTCTTTCCGATGTGCAACAATCAAGCCATATAGTGGATTGTAAACATCAATGGTTATACTTTCAACACAGTTAGTGCGATATAACATCGACTTTCGGCTGAGTTTCAAAAAATACATGAAAATTGTGATGCAGAAAATTAAGTTCAGAAACCCGCGATAAATGTGTTTCAGACCATATACCGTATGACTATTTTCTCCTGATATTAACCTCTCGAATGCTTCCAGCCATAAGGCTCTAGCTCAATTTTGAACGAAGTTATGACAATGACAAATTTGTTGCGAAACTTTTGTCCGGTACTGTATACTACGTAAAGCATGGAATGTGATTGTGTATACTCTTTCACATTAGTTAACCTATGATAATCCAATAATGCGAATGGCCAAGGCCTAACGTCATACTTCTCATCCGACCTAGTACCAATTAAAATATGCCTTTCAGTGGTGGTCTTCGAGGGTGCAGTGATCTGCATGGTCAACTCGGTGAATTGCTGCCCGGTGGGCCAGGTACTTTTTGTATATTTTAATTGTCACATCGTTTATAACAACCTTGTGAAACCACCGCAATCCAGCTTGTATTGAGAACGTACTGTGAGATTAGAATACGTAGCAAAGTGGAGTCATAATATATTTCTTTACGCGGTTAATACTAGCAGAACATGAAAATATTTTGCTGTGATTTATTCCCATTCGCGAGCATTGTTGTACTTTAAGAAATTTATGATTACTCCGCGTTGCTACGCATTCTACTCTCACCGTACAAGGATTCATTCCAGAATACTGGCATTCAGGTGCATAAGACGTGTGGGTGAGCATCGTATTGATGATCAGCGCTGCCGCCGGAGTAGCAGCTGCTCTTGTATGATCTTTGATCTTTGATCTTTCCTTTATTCTTGACTATTCTGACTATGCTCTCCTCATATTAGGTTGTTGCGAAAGTCTTGCTCGGCGTTTGATCTTTCCGATTTTTCTCCCTTCTGAACTCCAGTGTCTGATATCTCAGAATTGTTGAAGATGGTCAACCGTTGTTTGACGAGCATAATTGATTTCAATCGTGATCAGAATACATGCCATGAAATTTGAGATTTCATAAATTAGCAAACATTTTGCGAAATTTTGCAACGAAATTTGGTGTGAATTCTGACCTGTCAGATACAAGAGATCGAAGTCCAAATAATATCCATATATATTGAAGAGCATAGTGTGCTCGTTAACACCAGCACAGAAGATCAATCATTCAAGCTGCGCAAGAAATGAAAACTTATAGAAATATAAACTAAAACTTAAAAACTTATAGAGATAGAAATATCAAATTCAGCATTCCAAGAACCCTTTCAATGATTTGAATTGCCATATCTAGTCAACGCAATTATGAATAATTCCGGTACTTCATTTTTAAGAAGAACAGAATAAGATAATTATAATTTCGATCGATATTGATCCCTGCGTCTCCTTACCCAAAAACGTGAAGACAAAATCGTATTTAGTTAAAAGGTGTTCACTATAAATTCCCAAAAAGGGACACGTCTAAAGAAGGGATTTTAGCACTGACTTATAGTAAGTGATCACAAGTGATGTATTAACATAGCTGTGCACGCTTGTACTTCAGGTATGACCATATCTCTATTCTCCATAAAATTATGATAGAATGAAAAGTCATCTTGATTAACTCATATCGCAAGATTTGAACAATAAGGAAGCATTTCTAAATGAAATGAGAGGTCTGATCTAAGGTGCGCTAGAATGAACATTGATACCCTCATAGTATCAGAAAAACCAGGTGTCTGAAATGAATTCGAATGCCAACGCAGACAGAAGTATTAAAATGATAAAAACGAGCAAGACTTTCGCAACAACCTAATATATTAGAGAGCATGCGAAACGATAAGATACATGGTCGAAAAGTGAACTAATTTTTATCATCAAACGTGCCATTTGTCATTCAAAACTTTGCTTTAAAAAGGTGGAAATATTGTGACTGTAACAAAATTAGAAAAAAAAAACAAAATTAGAAAAAAAAATTTATTCATAGGTCAAAAATAGTGCAATTCGTTTTACAAATACGTCGATAGGCATGCTCGCATAGGAATATACCATGACCATTGCTCAGGCACACCGATTCCATGCCGTTCTTTATCAAATTCCGTGCAACTTTATCCCAGAAACTCCTCTGCATTCCAAAAAGCTGAGTCTTGTATCGTGACGGCTTCCTTCGTCCAATGAAGATCTTTGTTGCGATCTTTGATTGTTTGAGTAAATAATCGCCTAAATGTAAGGATAAACACAATTTTATATTTTTAGAATACAATTATATTTAAAATTTAAGCAAATCTCAATAAGCTAAAAATAACTAACATATATTCTCAATAGCGCATTTATCAACAAAGATAATGAGAACATCGAGAGTCAATTTACTAGTTAGATGAAGTGTGGTCTCTCTAAAAGAATAGTAATTGAATTTCATTTATAATTTCACATTTTAATGTTGACTCACCGCCATTCTTCATCGAAATTCGATGTTGAGATGGTCAGAAACTCTAATGTCGTACGCCAATACTTTTCGGATTATTTCATGAATTTCATTGTTGACATTTTCTAAGACAAATTTGTGAATACGATTAGATCTAAGAAGAATACGAGATAATTTATTAGCAAATCTGGTATGTTGTTCATCGATATCTATATATGGCAGTCTTTCCCAACTTGCGCTTATTTGGGTACCCTGCATATCTATATTTTTTATTGGAATGAAAATGTTCGCTTACGTCATTCGAGAACTCGCCATCGGAGTATTCGGCGCAATTGGGCAAAAATTGTGAAAAATACTTCAAATTTTGCTTCTGAATCGAAAGGTTGACGAATGTATTCTCGTCGTACTCTGCGTGAGCCCATAATTGAAAACAGCTGATGTGGGGGGAGTTCATGCGCCTCTTGATCACTGATTCCAGTAATTCGTGAATAAGTCTATTCCACACGGGAGATATCTTCAAACATTCGGATCTCATTTTAAAATCAATTTTCAAAACTATCTTACCAGTCGCATTTTCTTAATATGGAAGGGTTCAGATCGAATGATAATTCTAATAATATCCGGATGAAGAGTAGAGAAAGCCATCTGACATTTGCTGCTCATTGTGTCGACCTGGACTAGAACAAGAGAATATGACGCCAACTCGAGATGCTGATGTGAATTGGCGCGAAAACGGAGAAATTTCAAATATGACGCAAATAACGCGTGGCGTCCCAGCTGGCGCTTATTATATGAGAATCGATTGCAGAGAAGGTGAAATACATTTAGAAGAGATATGGAAGTATAATACAGAATTTTTTGACTCTTCTCACAATTAGAATAAAAATGAAAGGGTGCGTCGTTAACTTTGAACAGCTAAGCCTGTTCTATTCATATTTGACATGTTATCTCGCCCTGACAGATCAGGGAGCGATCAAGTGAAACAAGGAGAGACATGATATAATTCTGAACTAATTTTCCTCAACAACGTGCCATTTATCTTTCAAAACTTCGCTTTAAAAAGTGGAAATATTGTGATTCAGAGCAGAACGATGTCAGATTATGTGCAGATTCATAAGTCAAAGTTTAACTTCGAAGAACGAAAAATTCTCCACAGTATAGAGTTCCTTAGAATAGTCTTAGCCATTACATATCTTTCAGTCCCGCCGTCCGCTCATCTACATCGCGCACGGCATCCTCGCGATCATCTCGTGCGTGCTGAGCTACATTTCCTTCGGTTTCTGGTTCTATGTATTGAATGAGGATTTCCTCGGTATAGAGAGCGAGAGTGGTCACTAGGGATAGCAATTCAAAGTGTGATTGCGAATTCGCTCCTCGGATTTCGCAATATGCGATGGGAAGGCTATTGCGAATTAGCAATCCGACTTCGAATTGCCACCCCTACTAGGTAGCATGAGAACTATGACGTCATGCCGCCTTTGATATATCAAAGTCGGCATGACGTCATAGTTCTCATCCGACCTAGTGCCCGAGAGCGTTCGTGAAATGAGGAATGTCGTGCAACGACGATAAATACTTATGCAGACCTCTTGCAGCTTCGGAGAACAAGTCTGCACTGGCTACTTGGTGCTCAAGGTACGGAAAGCATTGTCTCATCAACCGGTTATTTTCCATGAATTTATTTGTCACGGTAAATGACTTATTGATTTTTCAGACCGGCTTCAACACGACTAGGAACCAATTCATCTTCGTGTACATCAATTGTATGTACCGTATGATATTCATGTAGCTTTATAGAATATCAAGTCTTTGCTTTTTATACTTATTACTCAATTTCAGTTCTTCTCAGCTACGTTTCGGCCATCGCGGCTTTCTGCGGTGCCACTATTTTACAGTAAGCTTGGCTACCGTACCCTGGCCCTGGTATTTCACATATCCTGAGTGGATGTCAAACATTGTTAAGTTGTCGTGCTCCTCTATCCCTACTGTGGTCGTCTATCCAGACTTAGAACCGCATTTGTTGTGTTGTGATTCTTTCATCTGTTATTTTCCCCCGTCTCGACCATAATTCCATCTAATTGTTGTCACGTCTTCAATGTTGTTCAAAGTTTCAATATGATAAAGTTGATTCAAAAAAATGTTTGCTCTGACAATAATTAGTGCATTAATGGTCTCTTCCAACTATTATGAAGTAGGTAAAAGGATCTAAATTAATTAATTTATGTACATATCCTGGTCAACAACGAATGGGAACAACGGTTGTATCTTCTGAGTGAGAACCTGTTAGTAACTTAGATCAACGTGGCAACAGAAACGAATTGGAATCGGATCTAGCGAAAATGAGATCGTTTGAAGAGAACCTTCTATTGAGAAAAGGTAGGAGGCCTCTACCAAATGTGATCATTTGCGAAAGTAATATCAAGAGTGACTTCTACCGGGGGGTATGGTAGGGGAAAGGGCGGGAAGGGGCAGATATGACGATGTTTACCAGAGATGGAAGATCGACCCGATCGCTCCTGCTACTCCTGGAATCAATAATTTGAGAAATCAATTATTCAAGATAAACTATAACTACGTTCTCCCATAATTTCCCAGTGATTACACTCGATTCTCGACTTTTGGGCGCGAGGCAAGAAATGGAAGCCAGATCGACATAACATCTTCTCCTCACTTCCCCTTTCTAGGCAAATTTCCTAATATTTCTTCGCTATCGATTGAAATTTTAAAATATCACCATCTAACCTTTGACCACTGCACTAATCGCCGCAGCTGTTTCAGGGATGTAGCAGATGAGCACTCCGGCCATAACAACTGAAAGAAGATTGCTGTTTGACAATTCGAACATGCGACTCTCCTCATACTACACGTTTTCTCCATCACTCTTTTTTAGGGCTGGCTATTCAATGTTCATTTCGCCGTCGCAATCGCCTCCTCCTCCTCGAATTTCAAAATATGCGAGGGAGAGTCGAATAGCCATCCCTACTCTGTTGTATTAGAGAGAAACGGGAACGGCACAGACTGAATTGATAACGCATCAGAATACTTACCGAAGAGGATCGTGCAGAGGATGTTGTTCGATTCCACACGATGCGCCGCCCTTCCCTCTTCCGCGCGCTCGCCAGAAGACTCGCGAAATGCGTGGTTAAGCGCCATAATCTGCGTGTGAGGAATTTGCGACTCTTGATAGGTTGAGAGCCACGCTTGTCCACTCTCAGATAATAGCTGTTTATTGCCTCTCATCGTTGTTATCCAAACAAGGGATACAAAATAAATCGTTAAATCTTTCCGTTGTTATCCAAACAAGGGATACAAAATAAATCGTATCTAATTAATGAATGGAGTGTGGAGATCGTTAGACAAAGACAAATAAGAATAAAACAAACAAATAAGAAATAAAATAAGAAAAAAACACAAATACGTATACTCACCATGCGCGCTCTTTCGATCGCCTCTCGCTGTGCTGCCGCGGCCGCCTGACAAATGTGCCAATTAATCGGTAATTTTGCGATCTTTGGACTCCTCTTAATTTCTGGCAGATTCAAATTTAAATTTTCCAATAGGTATTAGCGTCATGAGCCAAAATAAAATAGTAGTTTACTAGATCGTAACAACATGCAAGCCCAATTTTTAAAGCAAATGTGTTAATGATACTTACAATGCGCGCTCTCTCGATCATCATTAGCTTCGCCTCTTGCTTCGCTGCTCGCTCTGCCGCTCTCTCCGCCTTTCGTTGTTTCTTCGCAGCCGCCACACTTTGCTGTGCTGCCGCTGCCGCCTAAACAATGTACTAATGCATAAGCAATTCTTCGATTTATATTACTGAATGGAGAAGTTGGGCGGGCCTTTCGCAAGTTTATTTTTTTAATATTTTTTACATCCTAATTCGATCAAAAGGGGCCATACAAGTCGACATTGAACTTGCGAATGGGATTTCTTTAACGTAGGCCACAATTGTGCACAAGTAGCTAAAATAAATAAAAAAATAAATATTTGTTACCTATACACAATTTAAGGTATACAATTCGAAGAATGGTGTCAATTATACTTACAATGCGGGCTCTCTTGGCAGCCTCTCGCTTTGCTGCATACTCGGCCATGTGAGCCGCAGCCTTCACTGACTTTCTCCGTTTCTTCGCGGCTGCGGCCTTTTGCTTAGCCGCTTGCTTCTCTGCATGCTTCGCCTTTCGTTCCGCCTTCGCAATTCTCTGAGAAATACACCATTTAAACCATTAGCTTTCTCTATATACATACATACCATCTCGCTTGAGCCTTTTCAAGTATGAACATTATCTAACAATTGAGAAGTTTTACTAAGTACATAAAGCAATTTGGAGTTCGTAGCATATTTTTGTCACGTGTTTTAAGCTCACAATGATAATACATCAGGATCCTTTTTTTATAAAATTAAGAAATAATTTCTTTTATAGCAGGTCCCAATACGAAGGTTCTTCAGTCCGTATCTTGCATTATTTACCTGTAGCATCTCATTTCGCATCGCTACCAGCTTCGCCATTCTTTTGTATCAACGGAGATCTGTGTGTTTAAGTGGACTCTTCCAAAAATTTCATTGCATGCAATCTTAACAAGCAAATTTCAAAATTCGTTATTTTCTGTTCAAGATCTGGAAACACTATTACGACCGTTGTTCTCTAGCCGCCGCGCCTATGTCAAATCTATCATACGCTATAACATGTGAGAAATCAAGTTGTAAGCGCTATAGATGACTCGCTACGACTTGGAAATAACTTACAACGCGCGCTCTCTCCTCCTCCGCCTCTCGCTTCGCCGCCTCCGCAGCTTTATTTGCAGCTTTCTTCGCCTTTCGTTTCGCCTTCGCCTTCTGAGAAATGTTAAACTGGCCAATGGCCGAATAATGATGTGGAGGATTGACATTATAAAAAATCGAAACAAAACATAATGGAGGGATACAATGATCATCCGAACTAGTGCTTGACTAGACCATTGAAACGTTTCACAGATATTTCGTTATACTTTTAATGCATAGGATTGTGTTCAGGAAAAAAACATTGGCGCATACCAAGGCAGCAGCTCGAATAGCGGCTTTCCTCGCCTTTCGCTCCGCCTTCGCTTTCTGAAAAATATTCAAACAGTTTATGGCTATCCGAGCGCTTTCGAGCTCGAGAAATATAGACATTCTTGTAATTTGAAAGCAAAAATAGAGAACTTACCTTGCGATCTTCCTTCTTGATGTCGGCGACGGTAATAGTTGCACCGGGCCACTCGGCACGCTCCTCAAACAGCGTTTTAAAATAATAAGAGAAAACTGAGGCAAGAAAACGAATAGATGTCGAAATTCCTGTGTAATGTTCACCTTTTTGTCATAGGAGGCGATATTCGTGTACCATCGGGCGACGTTGGGGAATTTCTTGGCGTCGGGTGCGAACTTGAGCGACTCGAACAGATTCGAATCCTCGCCGGACAACACGAAACCGCAGGCGAATGCTTGAGTGGCAAGCAGGTCGTTGAAGGCTCTGAGGCCGACGTCGTTCTTGAGGTCGAAGGACATGCCTCGAAGCTTTAAATTAGACATTTATCCAGAAGCCTAACCTCTCCTCCTCAAAGATCACGGCTACACAGGTCCCCCCTTGTCCATGGGGTATTTCAGATAAACATTTGACAATGTAAATGGACTGTTCCGACCATTGGGAAGTGGTAGTTCTTGAAGGAACGAAATAAAAATAATTTATGAACATATCCTGAGCAACAACAAATGAGAACAACGTGCGTATCTTCTGAGTGTGAACCTGTTAGTAAATTAGATCAACGAAGCAACAAAAATGAATTGAAATTCAGATCTATCGAAAATGAGATCATTTGAAGAGAACATTCTATTGAGAAAAGGAAAAAGGAGGCCTCTACCAAATGAGATCATTTTGCGAAAGTAACATCAATAATGGCTTCTATGGGGGGAATGGCAGGAGAAGGAGGCGTGGGAAGGGGAGGGAAGGGGGGGATATGACGATTTTTACCCGAGATGGAAGATCGAGATGATTGCCACCAAAATTACTGCAATCAATAATTTTAAAATTACGGTATGGAAATGAGTCATTCAACAGTGCTAGAACTTGAAATTACAAACTAGATGAATGATAATAAAATACATAATTTTCGCCAAGCGTGTGAGCAATTCTCGATTATCGAATTCGAAAAGAATGCAAAAATTTAAAAAAAATAACCTTTGATCGCTGCGACGATCGTGCTGCAGATGAGAATACCGGCAATCGAAATGAAGAAGAGCACTGAAAGAAACAAAGTAGACGATGATTTCTCATGCAAAATCGGAACTCGGTCAATGAAAAAATTGGACTATAGAGGTAACATTTAAAAAGATAAGCAACAGGTCGCTATTAAAATCTGCACTAGGGTGGCTGAAATGGATCACGGCTAACCGTCTTGTTTACTCTCGGGTCATCCGTGAGAGGAGGGAGAGAGATACGAGAGAGTCTCTATCACCACAGTAAATAGAGAGAGTAGGACTGCCAGATTGGACGGTTAACCGTCTCATCCATCTCTGATCTGCCGAGGCTCTCTAAATAGCGACCCGTTGATCCATTTCAGCCACCCTAATCTGCACCCAAGCAAAGCGAAATTACGAAATTCCTTATATAGCGAGCAAGTCCCCTCTTCTACTTCTCTATTAGACTGACCTATCAGAGCAAAACGAAAACAGAATTGAAAAGGAACAGAGTACTTAGGAAGTACTTAGTACATACTACGACTATCTGCTATCATAAGTAACTCCGATCAATAACCAACCGAAGATGATGGCGTACAAGAGATCGTTCGATTCCTCTCTCAGTCGCTGAGCCGCCGCCCTTCTTCTCTCCTCCTCGCGCTTCTCAGACTCGCGGATAAGCGCCATAATCTGGCAAGAAATAAATTTATAATAAAAATAGATAGTATAAGAAAGAAAAGCACCATACAGCTCTCCAAAAACTCACACTCCCTAACCTACGTAAGGCCGATACAGATATACAATTGGAGGACAACAATAGGAATACTTACCGCCCGCGCTGCCTGTGCCGCCTCTCGCTTTGCAGCTCGCTTCGCCTTTCTTTTTGTAGATTTCTGAGAAATATTCTTATTAAAATTCTCGATTTCTCCAAATCGTATTACTTGAAAAATATTTTTCGAAGACTTTCAACATTTTAATCTGAGAATTGTACAAGAATTATAACATTCTTAGGTTTCTGGGTTCCCTCGGTATCATAAATGTCACGATACTTACAACGTGGGCTCTCTTGACCGCCTTCAGCTTTGTCTTGACATCTTTCTTCGCCTTTCTCAGTCTCTTCTTCATCACTTCTCCCCTTTTCTCTCCATTCGGCGCGTGTTTCGACTTGCGGTCCGCATCTGCAGCTCTCTGAAGGAAATATTGAACTTAATTGATACTATGTCTGATCACTGTCCAATAAGAACCACAAACAGTCCGCAAGTTTATTTTGCAGAATTATTTTGATAGTGTAGTATGCTACTATCAAACTGCTGGGGAAGGGTAACATTTTTGATTGTCACCCGACCTAGTGCCCTTCTATCTCTCGTAATCCCTATAAAAAATTGAGAAAATGCAAGTCATTAAATTATTCAGCCAAAGAAGTCGAAACAAGCATTTTTACTAGGAAATAGGTTGCATGTTCAGTATTAAACATTTTCTGCCGCCCACATTCATAAACAACCACAAATTTTTAAATTAAATTAAAATTTCACACTCGCTAACCTCCTTGTGGTCCGCTCGCTTCGCCGCTCTCACAGCCTGTCGTTGCTTCTTCTCAGCATCTTTCGCTCTCTGAAAAAAAAATATTTTGAAGCTTTCACTCTATTTTGCCGACCGAATTTTGCTGTCCCAGTTCGAGCTTATCGCCGGAGAGTATCGCCTACTTGGTACACTTCAAGAGGAGGAGCACGGACGGATTCCCATCGTCTCGAGTGGTCTACCGTCAAGAAAGCCCCGCTCAAGTCTGCGTTGTGAGTTCCTAACCGGCACAAGTCAGGTGTTCGGCGGCAGGATGATCTATTTCGATGCTCAACGGAGATCCGTCACGATCGTCCCTACAGTTGACCAGAGAAGCCAAAGAAGATCCCATCCCTTGACATAACGACGCTCTGAGACCGAAGATCCCCAATCCCTCCACAATGAAGTCACCCTCCTGCAGGACCATTGTGCCTGACGTCAGGATAAATATGATATGATGAGTTCGAGCTTATTCAAAACATTGCGGGATTCCAACCTCGAATTGCTTCAAGAAAATAGTTGATATTATTATTGTACATGATGCCATGAAATTCTCACCGTAGTCAGTTTCTTCTCCTCTATCTTGGCTGCTTTCTCCTCCTTTCTTTGCTGTTTCGCAGCTGCGGCCTCTCGTCTTGCCTCTCGCTTCGCCGCTTGCTTCGTCTCCTTCGAATTCTGAAAAAAAGATCGGTTGAAAAGAGTGCGGACTCGAGGAAGTCAATATTCGTTCCATGACATTTCCATTTCCATGACATGACAGAAATTCCATGACAAGTACGGGGGGATTTCACGTCGAACAAGTTTTTAGAACTAGACAACAACGCGGGGGAATGTGCGAAACGGAGAATAATACTGTTAATTTCGTAATTGAGAATAAACAAGAGTGAGTAGTAGTATTGGCATAACATCACATACTTTACACCCTCTCTCCATCTACAGAGAACAAGACAACACGCGAATTTAAATGAGAAAAGCTTTATTTGAAAACGTTAGTATGATGCTCTTCCGGTGGGTAGAGGGTGCGGATTTGAGTAAACGGAGTGGCTTATCACAAATAAATAAATAAGTAACAAAAACTCGAGAAGAGACACGACTAACAGGCGCGAGAACTAAGGTAACAACTGAATGAGAGATGCGGGGGAAGGGGCTCGAGTGATAGAGAGAAAGAGTGCGCGGGAGGAAGAGAGCGTTAGAGAAAGAGAGAACGCGCGCGAGTCAACATGTATAGGAAACGTAAAGAACTCGAGGGAAGGGACTATGAGTAAACAAGTGAGTGTTACTGTATTTAAATAATCAAATTTGGGAACTTAACTATTAAAATAATTCCAAAACAATCATGTGAACACGTCCGAGGATTAGAGAGGGATGGAATATAAAATTTTTGTAAGTTGTAAATTGCTATATTATTATGGAGTAATATAATATATCTACCCCGGTTGCGCTCCCGCCTTCGACGAAGGCTGCCGTGCTAGTGCTGTAGGTTTCGAAATCGCTAGTGATGAAACTTGTTGACGCGCGATCTCTCTCCTTCTACGTTTCGTAATCGTTTCGCAATACGGTCAGACACGATCACACACATTGCGCTTTATATATATGCATAGATATGTACTAAAAACTATAATATTTATATAATTTGTAAAATCATAGGCAATTATGAAATAAATAAATAGAGTGGGAAGTAGTATCACATAGAGCTCGGATATGAGTAAACGCAATGGCCTATCACCAATAAATAAATAATAAATAATTAAGCGAGAGGAGAGACCGGTCAACTATTCGGCGCTAGAGCAAAAGGAACAACTGAATGGGAGGTGAGAGGGAAGGGCCGATAGAGCGAGAGAGTGCGCGGGAGAAAGAGAACGCGCGGGAGGAAGAGAGCGTTAGAGAAAGAGAGGACACGCGTGAGTCAACATGTATAGGGCACGTAAACGGGGGGGGGGGGGGGGTGACAAAAGCAATAACGACAAAAGCACAACTCGTCGCCATTCGGTTGGGATTAGACGAAGCGACTTGGGAGTTGATTCATTGTAACCAGTACGTGCTCCCCTAAATTTACATATGTAAGTCTTGTTACCAGGCGATCTTGAGTTTCACTCCATATCTATGTATGGGTTCATGGTCCAAAATTGAGAATTTGAGACGAAAATCATGGTTAGATAAACACAAAATGCCGTAATGAAACGATGCAGAAGCTACTGAGTTACAGTAGTTACTGATGTACAGAAGTGCCAATTGTTTACTGCATTTGGTGTTTATCTAGCCAAGATTTTCCTCTCCAATTCTCAATTTTGGACCATGAACCCAATTTTGGACCATACATAGATATGGAGTGAAACTCACGATCTCCTGTGACAATTTTGGACCATGAACTCAATTTTGGACCATAGATAGATATGGAGTGAAACTCACGATCTCCTGGTAGCAAGACTTACATATTTAAATGTGGGGGGGGGGGGGGTACATACTGGTTACAATGAACCAACTCCCAAGTCGCTTCATCTAATCGCAATCGAACGGCGACGAGTTGTGCTTTTGTCGTTTTTGCTTTTGTCACCCCCCCCCCCCAACAAGTTGAGGGAAGGGGGCTATCAGAAAACATGTGAGTATTTGTGTGTAAAAATAATCTGATTAAGGAAAATTTGAATTACAATACGCGGAAGCATCAGTAGATTAAAGGGGAAGAAAACATAAAAGATTATCAATTTGTAATATTAATATGTAGAAATATATAAAATAAATAATTTTATAAAAATAAATTACTAAAGGACAGCTAATTATGAAATAATTTTGAAAAAAGGGAAAATAATTTATTTACCTAGGGAACGCTGTTCAGAAAAAAGATAAACCATTAATTTGTATGTGTATCCTCTGCACCGATTGTGGCATAAGGAGGGGAGGGCTTGTCAACAAGTTTCGTCACGTCCTATTAAGAAACAGAGAAACAACGAATCAGGAAGAGCGGAAAGAAAGTCTTTGAAATACACGTTTGATAAACCAAGTTACTGCATAAAGACATATCGTAACGTCTGTCTGTCTGTCTGTCTGTCTGTCCCTTTGTCTGTCACACTTTTTCTTCAAATCGCTGTAACACGGCTCAAAATCATCCTATGTGCCTAGAACCTTGACCATATGAAATCCCTTGACGAGCACTTTTAAAATTTGAACTTTGATCTTTGAACTTTGTAGTTTGTAGTTTGATCACTTTCCTTCAAATCGCTCTATCTTTGCTCAAACACGTCCGTGTGACGTCGGACAGCGACCGTTGGCATTGCCTTGGCGAGCACTTTCAGCACACCGCATACTATGGTGCATTTTAATAAATCGCAGAAAACTCAAATGCACCGTGCGCATCACCCACCTCACGCACCACCCGCCTCACCATAACTTCCCAACCTGCTCTCACTCCCCGCAGCGTGAGCCTTTTACAACGTTTTAAGCCAGCTCTCACCAGTCGCTTACAATTATAGATTCGTACATAAAACTGGGACTAAAGTGATTGGCCGACATTGCTCGCGGAATTTAATCAAAAATGCTTCTCAACCTGCTCTCACTCCCCGGAGCGTGAGCGTTGTGAAAGGCTCGTCAGAGCGTGAGCGTTGTGAAAGGCCTCGGGCGATCAGAAAAAGTTGGAATGGGGCTTCGCCCCATTCCAACTTTTTCTGATCGCCCTCGGCCTCACGAGCCTTTTACAACGTTTTAAGCAGGCTCTCACCAGTCGCTTACAATCAGATGTTCATGCATAAAACTGGTACCAAACGTGGTTGACTGACATTCCTTGCGGAATTTATCCAAAAATGCTTCCCAACCTGCTCTCACTCCCCGAAGCGTGAGCGTTGTGAAAAAAGTTTACAACGTTTTAAGCAGGCTCTCACCAGTCGTGGATAACATTTATCCTTATCACACAACCCCGCGAACCACGTAGCGACCGAAGGTCACTAGTTTGATAGATAAATATTCAGAGTAACTATTATTTCCTAATTGAATGGTATTGAAAGTATTCAATAGGGCTCACTCAGACCAATCGGATTGGCATTCATTACGACACCAGTTCCAAATTATTTATGTACATTTTGAGAAAGTAACATCGAAAGAGAACAACGACCTTCTGAGTGTAAAATTGTAAGTAAATTATATTAACATGAGAAAAAAACGAAGTCAGGATTGAATATCTACAGCAAAAATAAGATTATATGAAATGAACCTTCTATCGGGGGAAGGGATATGAATTGCTGATGGGAGGGGAGAGAGAAGAGCATCCATCAGATCATTTTGCATCAAAAATATTAGAATCGTCTATCGGGGGGGGGGGGGTGGCGGGTAAGGATAAGATAGGGTTGAGACCATAGCTGTCAAGAGCTGGCGGCGCTTGTCCACCCCCCGTCCTCCCATGAACCCAGGGTCATGGTAGTTTGTCCACCCCCCCACCCCCCCCCCCCGTCCTCCGATGAACCGGGGGTCATGGATTTTCTGTCCACCCCCCTGCCGACGCCGCCGGCGTGGCCAGCTATGGTTGAGACTATGCATCTACAAATAGCCAGATTAATAACGAACGAGAACAATGATCTTCTGAGTATGAAATTGTAAGTAATTGAGATAAATGTGGTATAAAACGAATTGAGGATCGATTGTCAATAGCGAAAATGAAATCATCTAAAGAACCTCCTATCGATGGAAAGAACGGAGAAGTGGTGATGGGATGGGAGAGAGAAGAGCTTCTACCAGGCAATTTTGCAAAAATAAAATCAAGAGAAGCTTCTATCGGGGGTATGGAACGGAAAGGGGGGAGACTACACATTTGCCAGAAGCCAGATCATGTATAAAGAACGAGAACAAATGATCTTCCGAGTATAAAATTGTAAGTAATTGAGATCAATGTGGGAACAAAAAGAATCTACTGCGAATATAAAATTATTTGAAGAGAACCTTCTAATGGGGGACAGGTAGGTGAAGTTGTGATGGGAGGGGAGAGAGAATAGCATATATCAGATGATTTTACGAAAAAGAAATCAATTGAAGATTCTATCGAGGGAAAGGGAGATGAAGCAATGATGGGAAGGGAGAGTGAAGAATCTCTACCAAATACTTTTGCTAAAATGAAATCAAAAGAAGCTTCTATCGGGAGTAAGGAGAGGAATGGGATGAAGATGGGACTTGAAAGTGAATAGACGACGCTGCCAACCACTGACGGAAGGTTACTCCCGCAATTCAATGATTAGAGTGTCATACTGTGGAAATTGGGGATAGAACGAAAAGGAGGAGAAAATCGGGTGGAACTTTTCAAAAATTAGAAAGGAGATCATGCAAATTTGGAATTTCCGCAAATGTTAAATTTCGTTCGGTTTCTCGTGTTCCGGCAGAGCTATCAACTTGCAACTTCATTTTTAGGTTCTCACAATAATCATGAGTTAGTTCTCATTGTTCAGCAAAAAATAAACAATCATTATTTGCTAAATATCGAAAGTTAATTGTTTTTACTCACTTCCTGTCCAGAATCGGAACCCGAGAACGTCTTGATCTGAAAAAATTGTACTGTGATTACGGCATAAAATAAAAAGTTCCGACAATATCAGTGAAGACCTCTTCCGTGACATTATATTATGAAGGTTATGTAGCCCACGATTCATTTTTTTCGAACAATTCGGATCAAATTATCAACCTGAAGAGCCTGAATCAGCAGCATCTCGTAAAATGCATTCCTTGAGGCCAATTCGTCGATTCTGCATATAAAACATTCAATATCGTAAGGTTAGAATACTTCTCTAACACGATGTTTAGCGTGTTCTCATCCCAGAGCCGGAACAAAATATTAGATGTGAACCTTAACGGGAAAAAAACCGAAAAATAGTTTAATCTCCCGCGACTATTATTCCACGTTAAGCAATTGGTTATAATGGCATCATTTTGCTGTGCAAAATTCAGAAAATTGGCAAATTCAGAAAATGTAGTGAGACTGTTATGTCTGTTCGTTCTCGGATAGCGCAATAAGACGAGGGGAGGCGTTGCGATCTCGCTTTCTTTACTCGAATTGTCAACCCTAGTCCTAATCTGTGCCCTATCATCTCACCTCTTTCTGGCCCTTCGTAGCTCCTCCTCCCGTTCATCATTCCATCCCTTGCCACTCTCCTTCTCTTTCACTTTCATTCCACTTATTATCGTTTCAGATTCCGTCGTAGTCTACAAAAATAAGGGAAAAAAATATCTCAAATATAAAATTGAATCTAGCGAAAAGTTGGCTAGAATGCGATTGAAATCTAAATTGGAACAAACAACTTCACAACCTTGTTCTCCTTTCGGTTTACTCCCGGTTCACGATATGCTTGTGAGAAAGCAGGGATCTGGAAATTGCTCTCTTCTTATATTAATCAGGGGAGGAAAAACGCAAAACTGTATCCCAATGTCGACTTGTTTGTCTATAATGAGAAAGATTCAAGGGTATATTGGTAAGTTGATAGGGGTATGGTGTTAGTGTTACAGTATTACTCCCCAAATGTTTAGCTGATTGTGAGAAAATAATGCTTGAATCGAAATGAAACCTGCAGTGCCTGCATCAACATCGACTCATAGTTTGCGAGCTTAGACGTCAACTCCCCGATTCTGAAATCAATTTGTTAATGAGCACCGTATAGCATAATATGTAGTCTAAGTAGTCCACCGAGCAATGGAACTGCTCACCTTAGTCTTTTAATCAATCAATCAATCGTTTATCATGCATTTTCTCGCAAGTATATTAAATTACAGATTATAGGTGACAAATGGGGGAGCGGACAAAACCTAAATGACCAAAAGCTCAAAAAATCACAGCTCGCTGTGAAGTTGGGATAGGAACTTGGGAGTTGTTGCATTGTCACCAGTATGCACTCCTCTACATCACCATAGCTAAATCTTCCAACTGGGCGATGTTGAGTTTCACTCCTCCCCTACGTGAGGGGTTCATGGTCTAAAATTGCGAATTTGGGTGGAAATTCACGGTTAGATAAACACCACATAAGGTAATCAATCGGTATTCCAGTGCCCCAGAAACTAGTGTTACCGAGTGACATGGGAATTGGTTGATTGCGGTATTTGGTTTTTATTTAACCACGAATTTCCACCCAAATTCGCAATTTTAGACCATGAACCCCTATACATAGGTGAGGAGTGAAACTCACCATCGCCTAGTTAGAAGATTTAGCTATGGTAATGTAGAGGAGTGCATACTGGTGACAATGCAACAACTCCCAAGTTCCTATCCCAACTTCCCAGCGAGATGTAATTTTTTGAGCTTTTGGTCATATAGGTTTTGTCCGCCTCCTGACAAATGAGGTACATGAAATTACGGTGCCATATATAGGTAGCAAAGGGAAAGGTTATGAGACATTCAATCAGATCAATAATGAGTAGTTCTATGAGAGATGCCTAAGGAGTAAGGTGAACAAGTTTAACCCTAAGTGAGAATAAATCGCTGTTTCTAGAAATTATAACAGACTGAGGTATGCTATTCCAAAGGGGGACAACTCAATTTGTAATAAAGGAATGGTAAAAAAAAGAGGAACGATGTTTACGAAGTTGGAAGAGATTAGGACGTCTAGTGCGAGGAGGGGCAAGGGAAAGAAAGTGGGGGCAGCCAATATCTACATCAATATGAATCCCTTTATAGATGAATGCTAAGTCGAGAATAATACGTCGGTATTATAAGGGCTCAAAGAAATTAAGTCTGCAAGGATCTATCGGGGAGGCTACATTTGCGAAGAATGGATTTGGTGAATTTACGTTGTACACGCTCAATTGCGTTATTGAGATCTCTACTCTGGGGTGACCAAAGCTCGGAGTAGTATTCCAAAATGGGGCGGACGTATGTAATAAAAAGGCGGGAATAAAGTTGGGGGTTCTTAGATACAAAAAATCGCAATTTGTAAGAACAACGAGAACGAGCTTTAGAAATTTTTTTGAAATAAAGTCTTGGAATATATATTCCCATTTGATAGAAACTGTTGCTTTTAAATAGGTTCGACAGTGTGGTAAAGATTTTATACGGTAAAAATGATAATTGATTTATCTGTTGTGCATTTATTGACGTCTTTTCATACTCATTGACCTTAGAAGTCAGATCGTCGATTCTACAAATCAAAGCACAACATTGTATAATACGAGAAGGGTTTTGTACTCTTTAAAAAATTTGTTACCTCTCTTTGGCTTTTCTTCGTTCCTCCATCCATTCATTCTTCAAATCGATCACTCTGGAATGCTTTCGATTACGACCTTTTTATCATTTGCGTGCAACTTTAACAATTTCAGATAATTAAAAGGTGAATGACTTGTACCTTTGTTCTATTTCTCTAATCCACTTCGAGTCTTCTTGCTTCTTATCTGCAAATAAGAGACGATCACTAAAACTAAAATTCGTTTTAACAGAAATCTAGAAATTAAGCAATATGTCGAATGATCACAGTCGGATAAAAACCAAAAAAGTACCATTCTGTAGTATTTTCACAATATTTTGATTGACCGTCAAGAAATTTTCTCCGAAAAGTGCAGAAGTGTACACTTTTTGCTTATCCGGAAGAGTATCATCCGGCCTATGCAGAACCAGAAATTAATACCGCGCGACTTCGAGACATCCTGTACACGCATCCCACGAGTCACTTCTGATGTTGATCGAACATGATACTGTAAATAATAATAATAATAATAATAATAATAATAATATTTGAAAAATAAATATAACGAAAAAACGAAAATAAGATACCTGGATTTTATCTTCAAGTTTCAAATTTTTCTGTCGTTCTTTCTCCAACTGAGTTTCGAGAGTGCTCACTCTAATGTATCGATTTATGCATTTATTAAAGTAAAATAACTCGCAGTTTTTCAAATAGCAAACACCAGTATAAATGCAAAAATATGCACACTGACCTTTGCTTTAGTTCATTCATCTCCTTCGCGCTATCTACATTCTTCAGTTTGTTGCTTCGAATGATGTTAGGGTTCTACAAAGGTTATTTCAAAACTATTTATTAATGTTTTTGTAACTTTAAAACCGAAATATCATATTAATATTACCTGGAGTTTGTTTTTCTGTCGCTCCCTTTCCAACTGAGTTCTCAGCGTACTTACTCTGAAATATATTACTCATTTTATACTCTTATTTGGTATGTTATTACAAAGTTATTCATTGAAATATATCATACTGCACAAGGTCGGATGAGAATTATGATGTCATTTCGCCTTCGATAAATCAAAGGCGGCATGATGTCATAGTTCTCATCCGGCCTAGTGCCATATCATACTCATAAGCATAAATACCCACTGATCTTTACGTTCACTCATCTCCAACATTTTCTCGGCATTGAATGGGGCCATATCTTGAATTGATCGGTGATCAATAAGATTGAAATATTACTATACCGTAATCTAGAAAGAATCCGTCTGAGGTCTCGGTTCGATTGGCTCGAGTCGCGTGCTATAACACGGAAATGTGATTACTAGGGGTTTCTTATTGGAAAATGTTTATTTAATGTTCGCGTAACACCGTGCCCTAATTCTACGAGAAAATGGACCGCCCAGAAAATTATGAAAATCAAGTAAACATCAAAACGATTTTCTTCGGGCTTACCTCTTCATTTATCTTCACAGTCTCTGGCGACTGAGTAGTTGTCGATTCGCCGGCATCATCACCGATAGCGAACATTACGTTCTGAAAGCGCAAAGACCACCATCAAGAAGAAGTTACAAGATGACGAATATTTGCATAAATTTGCCGCTAGAATAAAAAGCCGTTTATAAAAAGGAAGAGTTATTCTGAACTGATTAATTTTGCGAATAAAAGTACACCCACTCGATCGAGTGTGAAATAAAGTAGGCGGTAGAGCAACAGTAAGTTATATTCAATTAAATAAATATTGGAAAAAAGTGGACACTAAATGTTCTTGTCAGATCGAAAATGGCGGGAAATTCAGACCTACTCTAACACTAATAAACGAATCGGGAAGAGCGAAAAGAAATTAAAAAAAATACTTTGAAATACACGTTTGATAAACCAATTTTGATAGAGCAATATGCAGGGTAACATTTTTTTCCAATTGAATCCTACTGAAAGTATTCAATATGGCTCACTCAGACCAATCAGAATTCGGCATTAAATACGACACCAGTTCCAAATTATTTATGTACATTTTGAGAAAGTAACAACAAATGATCAACGACCTTCTGAGTGTAAAATTGTAAGTAAATTATATTAACATGAGAAAAAAACGAAGTGAGGATCGAATATCTACTGCGAAAATATGATCATGCGAAATTAACCTTCTATCGGGGGAAAGGGATATGAAGTGGTGATGGGAGGGGATAGAGAAGAGCATCTATCAGATCATTTTGTACAAAACATATTAGAATCTTCTATCGGGGGGGGGGGGGGGCGGTAAGGATAAGATAGTGTTGAAACTATGCTTCTACAAATATCCAGGTTAATAATGAGCAAGAAAAATGATCTTCTGAGTATGAAATTGTAAGTTAGATCAATGTGGGGGAAAACGAATTGATGATCGAATATTTACAGCGAAAATAAAATTATTTGAAGAGAACCTTCTAATGGGGGACGGGTAGGTGAAGTTGTGATGCGAGGGGAGATAAAATAGCATATAGCAGATGATTTTACGAAAAAGTAATCAATTGAAGATTCGATCGGGGGACAGGGAGATGAAGCAATGATGGGAGGGGAGAGAGATCACTCTCTACCACATAATTTAGCAAAAATGAAATCAAAAGAAGCTTCTATCGGGAGTAAGGAGAGGAAAGGGCTGAATATGGGACGAGAAAATGAATAGACGACGTTTCCAACCACTGCCGGAAGGTTACTCCTGCAATTCAATTATTAGTTTGCCGAAAAAATGGATGAGAACGGAGAAGACGAATGGACATTTTTCACAGAAGGAGAAATGAGAAAATTCAAATTTTGAATTCCCCAATGTTTGAGTTCCTTCGGTTTCTCGTGTTACAGCACAGCGAACAACTTTTAACTCCATAGGGTTCTAAGAAGTAGGAAAACCACAAGTCAACGTTTTGTGTCGGAAGCAACACGCGAAAGCGAAATACTAAAACTTTCGAGAAATGTGCTACCTGCTTCAGGGATGATTACAAACAGGCGTGAAATGTCTGAAAAGCAAAAGCTGTGGGAACCTTCATTCTCTTGCTCTTCGCCTCCTCCCTTTTTTTCTCATTTGTTTCTTCGCTTCTCTTCCTCTTCATCGACACTTCGCAATCGATTGTTTCCTGTGATAGATAAAAATGGTATTTTAAATTTTAAAAAAGTAGTATTCAGCGCTTTTTGCTGTTAGGTCGGATAAGAACTATTGCATCATGCCCCCGTTGATATTTTTTTTCATTCCGAGATGTTTCGAATATCGTTTTCACATCGCGAAAAAATGAACAATTTCGAGCTCATAAAAGCGATTAAACAGCTCCTCGAGTGCATAGATTGGCCTCAGGACCGGGTAACTTTCTGCACTCGCACCACGCCAATTTCTACGGAATTTGTTCTCACAATAATCATGAGTTAGTTCTCATTGTTCAGCAATAACAGAATAATCATTATTTGCTAAATATCGAATGTTAATTGTTTTTACTCACTTCCTGTCCTGAATCGGAACCCGAGAACGTCTTGACCTGCAAAGTTGTACTGTGATTACGGCATACAAATAAAAAGTTCCGACAATATTTGTGAACACCTATTCCATTAGTATATTATACTGCAATACACGACAATCATTCAAATTTAAATAATAATAATAAATCGAACTTGGAGAGGAAAGGTTCTGTATACATATTTTTTTCGAACAATTCGTATCAATTTATCAACCTGAAGAGCCTGAATCAGCAGCATCTCGTAAAATGCATTCCTTGAGGTCAATTCATCGATTCTGCAGATTAAACATTTAATATCGCAATGTTCGAATACTTGGCTAACACGAAGTTTAGCGTGTTGTCATCTCAGAGGCGGAACAAAATATTAGCTGTGTACCTTAATGGAAAAGAACGGAAAAATAGTTTAATCTCCCGCGACTATTATTGCACGTTAAGCAATTGATTATAATGACATCACTTTACTACGCATTCATCTTTCATAGTACTAAATATTTGCAAATTGAAACAATGTAGCGAGACCATTACGTCTCTTCGTATATCGAAATAAGACGAGAGGAGTCGTAAGGATCTCGCTTTCTTTACTCGAATTACCAACCCTAGTCCTAATCAGTGCCCTATCAGCTCACCTCTCTTTGGCCCTTCGTAGCTCCTCTTCCCGTTCATAATTCATTCCCTTGACACTCTCCTTCTCTCCTTCTTTCATGGTCTCTTCCACTTTCATTCCACTCTTCATCGAATCAGAATCCTCCTTAGTCTAAAAATAAATAAGTTGTAAATATAAGATTGAATCTAGCGAAAACTTGGCTAGAATGCGATTGAAATCTGAATTGGAACAAACAAGTATGACAAGCTTCACATTTTTCTCCTTTCGGCGCACTCCCGCTTCACGATATGCTTGTGAGAAAGCAGGGATCTGGAAATGGTAACTTCTTTTATTAATCAGAAGAAGAGAAGTGTAATACTGTATCCCAATTTCGAATTCTTTTTTTTCAATAGTGAAAGTGATTCAAGGATATTCTCGTAAGTTGATAGGGGTATCGGGTTAGGGTTCAGTATTACTCCCCAAATGCTTTGCTGATTGTGAGAAAATAATGCTGGAATCGAAATGAAACCTGTAGTGCCTGCACCAATATGGCCTCGTAGTTTGCGAGCTTAGAAGTCAACTCCTCGATTCTGAAATTAATAGGTCACCGATTTAATGGAACTGTTCATCTAAGTTTTCGAATATATTTTCCAATTCCATAGAAACTGTAGCTTTTAAATAGGTTCAACAGTGTGGTAAAGATTTTATACTGGATGATAATTACCGTGTCTGTTCTGAATTTAGTGACGTCTTTTGATAATCAGCGACCTTAGAAGTCAGCTCGTCGATTCTACAAATCAAAGGACAACATTACATAATAAGAGAAGGGTTTTTACCCTTTAAAAATCTCCTTACCTATCTTTGGCTTTTCTTCGTTCCTCCTTCAATTCATTCTTCAAATCGGTCACTCTGGAATGCTTTCGATTACGACCTTTTTATCATTTGCGTGCAACTTTAACAATTTCAGATAATCAAAAGGTGAATGACTTGTACCTTTGTTCTATGTCTCTGATTAACTTCGAGTCTTCTTGCTTCTTATCTGCAAATAAGAGATAAATCACTAAAATTAGATTTAAAAGAAATCTAGAAATTAGGCAATATGTCGAATGATCAGAGTCGGATGACAACCAAAGAGCACCCTTCTGTAGTAATTTCACAATACTGACAAGAACCCTTACTGACAAGAACTCTTTTCCGAAAATACTGCTGAAGGGTACACATTTTGGTTATCCGGAAGGGTATCATCCGACCAATCTAGTGCTAGAAATTCATACCGCGCGACTTCGATACATCCTCTACACGCATCCCACGGGTCACTTCTGATGTTGATCGAACATGGCGCTGTAAATGGAAAAGATTTCGTCGAAAAAATATTAATTTCAAAAATAAAAAAAGCAAAATTAAAATACCTTGATTTTATCTTCCAGTTTGCGATTTTTCTTTCGTTCTTCCTCCAACTGTTTTTCAAGAGTGCTAATTCTGAAGAATCGAATGTATACATTTAATAAAATAAAATAACTCGCAGTTTTGCAAAATAGCAAACAACATAATAAATGCAACTATATGCAAACTGACCTTTGTTTTACTTCATTCATTTCCTTGGTGTTATCTTCCTTAGAGCGTTTCTTTTTACCGTGATCTCGAATGGCATCCAACATGGTAGGGTTCTACAAAAGTACAACTTATTTCAAAACTATTTATTAATGTTCTTTTTATAATATTAAAATCGAAATGTTAATATTACATGGAGTTTGTCTTCCAGTTTCAGATTTTTCTGTCGCTCCCTTTCCAACTGAGTTGTCAGCGTACTTACTCTGAAATATCTATTTGATCAACATTTATTTAATACTTTTATTGGGTTTGTTGTTAAAAAAATATCAATTTTAATATGTCATATTTATAAGCTCAAGTACTCACTGATCTTTTAGTTCATTCATCTCCATTGTGCTCTCAACATTGAATGGGGTCATTTCTGGAAATGATCAGCAATGAATATGATTAAAATATTATTATACCGTAATCTAGAAAGAATAAATCCGTAGTCTCGGTTCGATCTGCTCGAGTCGCTTGCTAAAATATGGAAATGTAATTACTAGGGTTCTCTTATTGAAAAATGTAATATTCGCGTAATTTTTAGCATAAACAAACGCCAATCAATTCTGCAACATATCTGAAAAGCCATAAAAATTTTCCAAAAAGAGAACTCTAGTAATGGCAAAAATAATTATTTGATGATGAGAAAGAAGCAAAAATATATAAAATTGATAATTTTAGAACAAACCAAAACAACCAAAACACACTGTGTAAATATACCTGGTACTTTTCATCCAATTCGAGATATTTCAGCCGTTCCACCTTCAACTCAGTAGAAAGACCGCTCAACCTGAGATACAACGCATGACGTTAATTTATCTTTTGTAAATTTTATTTTGTTATCTATAACTATCCAAGCTAACGTAAATTGTGGCGCGTAGTGAGAAATACTATTAGGAATGAACAAGTCCCTCGAGCACAAACAAGTGATTTCATGAACAAATATTGAGTCGAAAACAGTTACCTGTGCTATTAGATGATCGGAACGAAAAAAATCACGTGATTATACCTTTGATTTAGATCATTAATCCTCTTTTTCTTATCTTTTTTCTTCTCTTCTTTGTTTCTCTCCTTCACTTCTTTCTCATCAGACTCATCTCCGAATGAAATCTAAAGAATATAAAAATATTTCAAAAGTATAGTTCCCAAAAAATATTCATCTCTAACAATGCTTCAATAATAAGTATTGGTAGTGCGCATGAGCAAAACTTTCATGCTCTGTAAACCTAAAACGTGAAGTGTTACTTAATCTCACTGTGCCAAAATTCTTCAAAAACGGACCTCCCAGAACATTATAAATATCAAATCAAACATCAAGATTATCATTTTCGGGGCTCACCTCCTCATTTATCTTCACAGGCTCTGGCGACTGAGTAGTTGTCGATTCGCTGACATCATCACCGATCGTGAACATAACTTTCTGAAAGCAGTAACAAAACCATCAAGAAGAAGTAACAAGAGAACTAATATTTAAATGAATTTGCTGCAAGAATAGAACGGAGTTTATAAATAAAATTATGAACTGCCGAACTGTGCAAACAAACGTACGCCCACTCGAGCGAGAAAGAAAGTATGCGGGCAAGCAATAGTAAGTTAGAATTAATTAAATAAATATTGCAAAAATGTGGACACTATTATAGGGACCACAGGCGGGTTTCTTTAAAATGCTTCTAAAATAAAATGCTCATAGAATCCAATGGTTTATGAGCTGCCGATACGATTTCGACAACAAAAAATTTAAAAAAATCGCAAAATAACTTAGGTGAGATAGTGGCACAACTCCGGCAAAATGGTCTCCCAAAGCTCAAACTTTTAGAATATAACCACTAGGGACCAGTAATCGTTCATTCGAGAGTTGAAGCCAAAATATCGATTTTGACCTATAAAAATCGATAATTTTAAATTTTAGATTTCGACCACGTGTTATGTATCATTCGAAAGAGCGTGAAAAGTTATCTTAGAATCTAGCGTTTCGTCAAAAATAAGCTAACCGGAAGCGGGAAATCGAGCAAAATGAATAACTTTTTCGCTCATTTCGACATATATCGCCGACACTACCCCTCTTAAAGTAACCCCCGCCCTCCAGTTTCGATATATTTTGTGACAAATGTATCGTAGAGTACAAATTACTTATGAAATCGCCATATTTTCAATGACGAAGAGCAGAAAATATCGCTCGAAATGACGACTTCCGTAGATTTTTTTATGTTCCGACCAATTATCCTTCACAGTTTGCTAGTGATACACTTCCAAATCGACAACAAAAACCATAAGCGGTCTTGTAGAACATATTTCAGTATTTTCCATAGCGTTACAAATGCCTTTTCATGTTTCAAAAATCATGATTTTCGCCACTGAAATCATAAATTTCTCTGTTGCTAACTCATCAGTTCGAAATCATTACACGTGTTGGCTACGCAAATTATATAGTATGCATAGCCATGAATGAGAATTGGTGGCAGAGACCTCCACCAATGTGTCGATGCCCCGATTTTTGATGCTCAAATGTGGAAGAACGATTGCTTCGAAAATGTAAACAAGCCGATTTTGAGTTAGATTATGTGAATTCTAATGAAATAATTTTTTTGGAAATTTGTTTCGCGTGCAGATGAATCTGTTAATAACGAAAAATTACCAGATTTCGAGATTTTATAAAAATGGAAATTTTCAAAGTTCGAAAAATTGGAAATTTTAGAAAGGAGAATATTGGTGCATTTCTCGTTGAATTCTGATTCGTTGGCTTAGGAAAACATTGTCCAAACAAATAACTCATTAAAATTCACATAATCTAACTCAAAATCGGCTTGTTTACATTTCCGAAGTAATCGATCTTCCATATTTGGGCATCAAAAATCGGGCCTTCGAAACATTGGTGGAGGTCTCTACCACCAATTCTCATTCATGGCTATGCATACTATACAATTTCTGCAGCCAACACGTGTAATGTTTTCGAACTGATGAGTTAGCAACAGAGAAATTTATGATTTCAGTGGCGAAAATCATGATTTTTTGAAACATGAAAAAGCATTTGTAACGCTATGGAAAATACTGAAATATGTTCTACAAGACCGCTTATGTTTTTTGTTGTCGATTTTGAAGTGTATCACTAGTAAACTGTGAAGGATAATTGGTCGGAACCTAAAAAAATCTACGAAAGTCGTCATTTCAAGCGATATTTTCTGCTCTTCGTCACTGAAAATATGGCGATTTCATAGGTAATTTGTACTCTACGATACATTTGTCACAAAATATATCGAAACTGGAGGGCGGGGGTTACTTTAAGAGGGGTAGTGTCGGCGATATATGTCGAAATGAGCAAAAAAGTTATTCATTTTGCTCGATTTCCCGCTTCCGGATAGCTTATTTTTGACGAAACGCTAGATTCTAAGATAACTTTTCACGCTCTTTCGAATGATACATAACACGAGGTCGAAATCTAAAATTTAAAATTATCGATTTTTGTAGGTCAAAATCGATATTTTGGCTTCAACTCTCGAATGAACGATTACTGGTCGCTAATGGTTATATTCTGAAAGTTTGAGCATTGGGAGACCATTTTGGCGGAGTTGTGCCATACCCACTGCATTGTTACAGAGAACGCGTTTTAATTATCCGAATTAATAAAATTAACGCCGAGGCTATCGTACAGTACCCCTCCGTCTGCCAACGGCCTAATCACTAACTGACCCTTTATCTTCATATTTTTCGTTATTTATTTTTTCTTACTTTTTAAAACAAAATTATATGAAAATATGTTTTTGAATTGATATACATGACATTCTGGGAATCACAGACCGGGAAAATAGTTTATCACTGAGATTGTTTGCCATAGGAAAGCTTTCAGATCGAGAAAGTAACATTCCGTTCGATGACACCTGGCCTTGCTACGCGAAAATACGTACTTTAGGATCAGTAGATTGAATTGGCATACGAATATAAGGGGTGTCAAAAGACGGAAGTGCATTCCCGATCGAAGGAAAGTGGGCATAGCGGTTTTTCAGGCTAAAACTCGATGTAACACAATGCTCCCTCTGCCATATTAACTTACTTCACCGTACCATGTACTATAGAGTCCACAAATTGTATTAGTAACGAAATATAAGCCATGGCAAAGGGAGAAAATCAATTATCGATCGAAAGAGTGCACTCTGGAAAGATACTTTCCTAAATTGGCTATGAATCGCAGTATACGGACCTCAAAGTGGTCAAAATGATATGGAAAGATAATTGATATTGGGAAAATGCATTCGGACAAGAAAAAATATTTTTTATCAAAAGCAACGTTTTGAAAACACCCGAAAAATATTTCGAAAGTTCAAAAGCGATTTAGAATCGCAAACTGAAAAGAAATGGGGACCATGCTCTGCGGTCCCTACACTAATAGTTTAGAACAGATCGAAAAATGGCGGAGAATTCAAACATACCGTAATATCAGGCTGGAAAGAAAGTAATTGTAGATTTTCAAATTTTCCATTCTGCTATACCCCCGTCCTTTGTTGCATCCTAATTACCAAATTGTTATATATCTTCGTTGAGTGCTTGGATACTCTATCCATATCATATTCGTTCAATCCAATTCCGTTGATATTGAGGCCACATGACGAAGTCAAAGTTACAACAATGTAGAGTTCAACTGATTACGTTTTCGCCCAGAAATTCATGGAGGGCTATGATATTGCCAATTTTATGTCATGTGCGAAAAGCACGACATACATACACCATAATACAACATTTCAATCTGGTCAGTAACTAAAGGCCTTTTTGAAAATTCAGCCATTTGTGAACTAGCCCCCTACGGAACGTCATCATAAATGCTTGAACTTAGCTTGTACCCGTAACAATATACTTATGGATACCAAATGCAGCAAACCAAAAAGCACCTTTCATGGTCTTCTTAAAATTATAGCTATGTGTGTTGGCAATACTTTTGTCAAAACATGCAGCTTTCACCTTTCACCACCCTGACTCTGAAATTTGAACGTCGAAATTCGACTATATGACAACTTAATGATTCCAGCATTGGAGAAAAGTCCCGACTTTCGTGGTTAAATGTTAGAGCTACTCTTTATCTACCAGTATTCGGCTGGACAAAGTCAGGGGATTGCTCCTTTTTGAGGAAATTTATTCATTGACCGTCCACCAAAAATCGAAATTTTGGATATTTTGACCTTTATTCAACAATACTAAAAATCCATCTTTTCTAAAAGTAGAAAAAGCGAGAGTTCAAATGTTTCTCAGTAATAGGTAGCTCCATAGTGTACCATGGAAGCACACTTATATAGAAGATATTCTGAATCATCCACGAAACAGGAAACATTATCGCTTCAGAAGTGATACTTCGGAAAGGTTTCACTTCAATGCCGTGGAAATCCTGCTAGGTTGAGGTAGACATGATCTCAGACGTATTTTGCGAAAGAACTCCCAATGGGATTCTCAATCCACTATATGAAAATGTACGGAAATTTTACCCGGCAAAATCCGAGAAGGAGAAAATATTTTTAGAAAAGTGTGAAAATCTAACAGTTGATAAAAATTGGATTTTCCGGATACCTTAAAAAGCCAGATGCGATTCGAAAATATGCATTGATTGACAAAGTAAACCCCTACCTTGTGCAACCGAGCTAATTTGAGATCTTTAACGAAAATGATTTTAGGAGGGTTGAAAAAAAAATCAAATCTACAATTACTTTCTTTCCAGCCTAATACATAATATCTATAATTTCAACATCTTCCATGAAATTTTAACCAAGGGCAATAAAAGAATACAGTAAATAAAACCTTAAGAAAATTATGGACGTTGGTCGCTTTAAAATAAAAATTAAGATTCAATGTTTTATGGCCCTGCATTGCACCCGACAACGTTTTGTAAGGTTTTTATGTTAAAAATATTAGGGAAATACTAAGTGGGTAGAGGCGAGAGCCTACTTTCCACACGGGAGATAACTTTGGGGTTTCGGGATATTGTCTTGAAAACGTTTCGTTCATCAGAAAGTGATGATTTTCCGTAATAAATGAGTTAATCTTATGCCAATGTAAGCAGGTTTACCATCGCAAGTATAAATGGATTTTTTCAACCATTGACGAATTGCTACGCTTAAAGATACGATATTTGAATAATTTTATACTGATCAATAACGAATGAGAACAACGACCAGTGGACCTTCTGAATGTGAAACTGGTAGCAACAACACAACAACGGTGGAATAACTACTTGAACTTCTAGAAAATATTACTCAGATAATAAATTAAATTCTGAGAATTTAAATAAATTACGAACGAGATCATTTAGCGGAAATCGGAAGCTAAGTAAAAAATGGCAATTCAGGAATTTCTCCTAGCAACGAAACTGAGAAAGTATCTAATCGCAACACTGCAGAAACTCATTGAGAACTTCTAAAAGTTAAAAAAAAAACTATGCAGAATAATACAAGGGAAAACGGGCTAGATGGGAAGAAACAATGTTAGTGGTGAACATTTTTGGGGTTAAAAGATTATACAGAGATTCAATTTAAAATTCTCAGAATTCAAATAACTTGCGAACGAGAAGATTTAGTGGTATTCGAAACCTGCAGTAAAAATGCAAATTCAGGAATTTCTTCTAGCATCTAAACAGAGAAAGTACCTAATCGCAACACTGAAAAACTCGTTTATAAAAAAAAGGAATTGGAATCATGAATTAGTGGATCAGAATAATGAAATGGAAATTGGGCGAGATGAATTATTAAATTTAAAATCTGGAGATATGGAGGGGCGACAGGGTACATAACTCAGACTGGGAGTACGGTAGTCGACGATTATTGATCACCTAAGATAAGGGAATATCAGCCATGGCGGTGGTCATTTTCTCGATCTCCTCCTTCGAGAGACTTCCCTTCTCAGTCTGGACGGATATCTCCTGTTTATTGCCCGTCTTCAGATCGCACGCCGTCACGTGTAGAATACAGTCCGCGTCGACATCGAAAGTGACCTACAATCAATAAATTGAACGTTCAAGAAGATAATTTACTCTTGCCGATTGGGAACAAACCATACCACCGTCACTAGCTCATCGCTCTGAATCGGCGGGAAACCATAGATACCCCGCAATTTTGTTCCATTTTTCCAAACATTTTAAAGTTATGACGTTAATACAATAGACGTTCTCAGATTTTTCTCCTCTTTTAAATGCGCTAGGTCTCGTTCCGAAAGTCCATTACCATCAGGGTTGGGATACAAAAACAACAAATTGTTATTATAAGCGTATTTTCAATTGACGTTTCATGATTATTGATTTAAACTATTTGTCTCCACCATCTGCATCCATCTGTGAAGAAATCGCCGTCTGATTTGTTCCCAGAATATTTTTAATCAACATTTTGTTTTTACACAAAAAAAATTACACAAAATAATGCATTAGGTGCGTATGGAAAGATGTTATCCTATGCTATGCCGCTAAGCCAATCAGTCAATAATCGTCAGAAACACATTTTGGCTATAAAACATCACAATGTTCACGCGGAAACATTTTCAGGAAAGAGAATTTGGTGCATTTTTTGTGTCCCAGCATTGATTACCATTCCGCGATGTCCCGTTACCAGAGAAATAGCTATTGTCCCGCAATATGAGGAATTGCCACATTACCAGTAACCCGTAAGCTTTTTTGCTGGAGGGTTTGTGGGGGAGTGGGAGTGGGGGCGCTGCGTGCGGCATCGGGGCACATGCCCATTAGGCACAAGTCCATCCTTGGTCCCCTCGGCAACATTTTCAGGACTTTCAAAAATCCGTGTCCTTCTGTCCGTGTGTTCAGGTGGCGTCATTTTCTCCAAAACTAACAAACCTTTCTGCAATCTGAATATGCAATGTTCATTGTATGGCCGACCCAACCAATTCCCCAAAATCGCGGATTGATCAATTACCGTACACCCCAAAAGTTCGGTGGGGCAACTAATTTTCGTTGGAGCGACTTCATGACTTTTTCAAAAACGCAGCAATTAAATTGTTTCGTTAGTAAATCATGACCGTCCTATTATTTGAAATTTTTTGAAACATATCTCATATTTTTATCATGGCCGAGTGGCTAACGAGATGGACTGGAAAACACAAAGTGGGGGGTTCGGTGCCCGTCGGCGTCAAAACGTTTTGCCAAGCTTCGAAAATCCTGGGAATAGTGGTCAAAATAATTCGTGATTACGGTAGGTCAGAATTTGCGTTGTGTCAGATATTTTTCGCTGTGTCAAAAAATATGACAATATTTTTCAAACTGAAAGGACTGTATCCAAGTCATGAGTCCGTTATTTTAAGCTCATAAAACTTAGTTGTTGCATAACATAACGTAGTTCCCCGCTAGTTGCTATATTACCAGTAACCCGTAAGCTTTTTTGCAGGAGGGTTTGTGGGGATGTGGGAGTGGGGGCGCTGGGAGCGGCATCGGGGCACTTGCCCATTACGCACAAGTGCAGCTTTGGTCCCTTCGGCAAAATTTTCAGGAGGTCAAAAAAACATGGGTTTGTCCGTCTGTTACCTTTGTTCATAAATTTCGCCAAAACTACGCAGCTTATCCGCAACCTGAAATAGTGATAAAACTTTGCTAGCCGACCGAACCGTTCTCCCAAAACCGCGGACCGATCGATTACCGTAATCCCCAAAAGTCCGGTGGGGCGACTCTTTTTCCTTGGAGCGACTTCATGACTTTTTCAAAACCGCAGCAATTAAATTTTTTCTTTGGTAAATAATAACCGTGCTTATATTTGAAAATTTTTTAATGAACATTTGTATTTTTATCATGGCCGAGTGGCTAACGCGATGGGCTAACAAACGCAAAGTTGGGGGTTCGACTCCCGTCGGCGTGAAAACGTTTTGCCACGTTTCGAAAAGCTTGGGAATGGTGGGGAAAATAATTTGGGATTACGGTGGTAAAATTAGCGCTGGGTCAGATGTTTTTCGCTGGGTCACACATATGACTAATTTTTTTTTTTTAAATTGAAACAGTTGTATCCAAGTCATGTGTCCGTTATTTTAAGCCCATTAGCATAGTTCCTCGCCTGTAACAGAACGTAGTTCCCCGCTAGTTGCTATATTACCAGTAACCCGTAAGCTTTTTTTGTTGTGGGGTTTTTGGGGGTGTGGGAGTGGGGGCGCTGGGAGCGGCAACGGGGCACATGCCCATTACGCACAAGTCCAGCTTTGGTCCCCTCGGGAAATTTTTCAGGATTTCGAAAAAACATGTGTCATTCCGTCTGTTCGGTACGGTAGCTACTCATTTCTCAGCTGCCAAAGCCCTTGTGCTGTATCCACAATCCAATAGTGCCGATCGGCTTGCTTGGCCTCGGTAACTCTAATCGAAGAATCTCGGACCAATCGATCACCGTACTCCCCAAGAGTCAACTGGGGCAACTATTATTCCAAGTTGCGCATTCATGACTTTTTGAAAAACGCAGCAATTAAATTGTTTCTTTGGTAAATCATTATCATCCTATTATTTAAATTTTTTTGAAACATATGTGATATTTTATTATGGCCGGGTGGCTAACGCGATGGACTGACAAACACGAAGTTGGGGGTTCGGTGCCCGTCCGCGTCAGAACGTTTTGCCATGCTTCGAACAGCCAGCGAATGGTGGGGAAAATAATATATGATTACGCTAGGTCAAAACTAGCGCTGGGTCATAGGTATGAATAAAACTTTTTCAAACTTAAAGACGTGTATCCAAGTCACGAGTCCGTTATTTTAAGCTCGTAAAACATAAAAGTAGTTGCCTACTTGTGACAGAACGTAGTTGCCCGCTAGTTGCTGCTTTACCATAACCCGATAGCTTTTTTGACGTGGAGGAGGTGGGGAGCTGTGAGTTTGGGTGTGGGTGCGGATCGGTATTGTAAGGTGAACACACATGAATCCGAAGAAATTTCTTGAAACACAAATGTAGGAGGTGCAAAAAACTGGTGTCACGATGTCTGTGTGTCCACTACCGTAATCATTTTCAAGAAAAGGGGATGTGAGAGGGCAGTACATATCTGCTGCTACCACAAGATGCTATGGAGCTTGCCTGGCCGAGACACGCTTTTCATCATAAGGATGAATCGATAAAATACCGTACACCCTATAAGTCCGGTGGGTCATCGAATATTCCAGAGCGCGACTTTATGACTTTTTGGGAAACGCAGTATTTGAAATGTTTCTATGGTGCATCATGACTGCCTCTTAATTTAATTATTTTTTTAAAATATATTGTTGTAATTTTATCATGGCCGAGTGGCAAACGCGATAGACTGGCAAACACAAAGTTGGGGGTTCGATTCTAGCCACCGTCAAAATGTTTTGCTTCTTCGTCGAGAAGCTTGGGCATGTACGAGGTCATACACTCGCACTTTCCAAGCTGCTGAAGGTGGCCGTCGGCGAGACAAGACATTTCATGCGGAAAAAATAACGAATGTATGGGCAAAGAAACGAGAAAAATGCCGAAAAGTGGTGTCTGTACGTGTGTCCGTGCGTGCGTCCGTGCACATTTTGCCATTTCCCACTAAAACTACAGTTGATATCTAGGATTTTGCGGAGTCCTGGTGCTTATCCAGCCCTGAGAATCTATTGACCGTCGAAAATTAGGCAAAATTGCCACTACATCGCGATGAAATGGCGATTTTAGCGGTGGAGCAACCTTTATTCTCTGGAGCGCATTGGCTCGTTGGATGTACATGGAACACAACGATTCTATGGCGGGAATATCCTATGGATGTCAGGGAAAGGGGAGCCATAGGAACGTGAGAGAGTGAAGAGAAGCTGACAATCAGAGATGTAAACAACTTTGGTTTCTTAAAACCAGTGGGCAGTAGGGATGGCAATAAATTATGAAATAAATAAATAGCTATAGTGGGGAGTAATATCACATAGAGCGCGGATGTAAGTAAACGCAATGGCTTATCACCAATAAATAAATAATAAATAAGTAAGCGAGAGGAGAGACCGGTCAACTATTCGGCGCTAGAGCAAAAGTAACAACTGAATGAGAGGTGCGAGGGAAGGGCCTCTCGAGTGATAGAGCGAGAGAGCGCGCGGGAGAAAGAGAGTGCGCGGGGGAAAGAGAGTGTTAGAGGAAGAGAGGACGCGCGTGAGTCAACATGTATTGGAATCATATTAGGGAAGTTGACTATTAAAGTATTTCCAATACAACAGATGTGAACATGTCAGACGACTAAATACGGAGGGAGTCTAAAATTTTAGTAAATTGCAAATGGCTATAATATTATGGAGTAATATGAACTAAAAATTACGATATTTACATAAATTGTTAACTCACCAGGCAATTATGAAATAAATAAATAGCTAGAGTGGGGAGTAATATCACATAGAGCGCGGATGTAAGTAAACGCAATGGCTTATCACCAATAAATAAATAATAAATAAGTAAGCGAGAGGAGAGACCGGTCAACTATTCGGCGCTAGAGCAAAAGTAACAACTGAATGAGAGGCGCAAGGGAAGGGCCTCTCGAGTGATAGAGCGAGAGAGCGCGCGGGAGAAAGAGAGTGCGCGGGAGGAAGAGAGCGTTAGAGAAAGAGAGGACGCGCGTGAGTCAACATGTATTGGAATCATATTAGGGAAGTTGACTATTAAAGTATTTCCAATACAACAGATGTGAACATGTCAGACGACTAAATACGGAGGGAATCTAAAATTTTAGTAAATTGCAAATGGCTATAATATTATGGAGTAATATGAACTAAAAATTACGATATTTACATAAATTGTTAACTCACCAGGCAATTATGAAATAAATAGCTAGAGTGGGGAGTAATATCACATAGAGCGCGGATTCTAGTAAACGCAATGGCTTATAACCAATAAATAAATAATAAATAAGTAAGCGAGAGGAGAGACCGGTCAACTATTCGGCGCTAGAGCAAAAGTAACAACTGAATGAGAGGTGCGAGGGAAGGGCCTCTCGAGTGATAGAGCGAGAGAGCGCGCGGGAGAAAGAGAGTGCGCGGGGGAAAGAGAGTGTTAGAGGAAGAGAGAACGCGCGCGAGTCAATATGTATAGGGCACGTAAACAAGTTGAGGGAAGGGGACCCTGAGTAAGCATTAGAGTATTTGTGTATAGAAATAATCAGATTAGGGAACTTAACTATTAAAGCAATTCCAATACAACATATGTGAACACGACAGAGGATTAAAGTTACGGGACGAGGACGAAACCCTGATCTGACCCTGATCTGGTCGCGTGTACTAGAGAGTATGCAAAAGTGAGAGAGCGCGAGATTACGCTGATCATTTCCGGCTTTCACTTGAGGCTATTATTGATTTTTAGCATTTTTGTATATTCATTTTCAACTAATTCAGCCATCGGCTATTCGATGAAGGACAAAAAATAGGGGTTCAATTTCGTCCTCGTCCGGTAACTTTAACGAGGGAGGTAATATAGTTGTATTGAATTGCAAATTGTTATTTTATTCTAGAGTAATGTTTAATATCAATAATAATATTTATATAAATTGTAAAATTACCGAGCAATTATGTAATAAAAAATAGCTAGAGCGGGGAATAGTATCGCATAGAGCGCGGATATGAGTAAACGCCATGACTTATCGCCAATAAATAAATAATGAAGAAGTAAGCGAGAGGAGAGACCGGTCAACTATTCGGCGCTAGAACAAAAGGAACAACTGAATGAGAGGTGCGGGGGAAGGGCCTCTCGAGTGATAGAGCGAGAGAGTGCGCGGAAGAAAGAGAGTGCGCGGGAAGAAGAGAGCGTTAGAGAATGAGAGAGCGCGCGCGAGTGAACAAATAATGGACACGTAAACAAGAAGAGGACTATGAGTAAAACATGAGAGTAGTTGTGAATAGAAATAATCAGATTACGGAACTTAACTATTAAAGTAATTCCAATACAACAGATGTGAACATGACAGAGGATTAAAGAGGGAGGTAATATAAAGTTTTATTGAATTGCAAATTGTTATACTATTCTGGAGTAATGTTTATTATCAATAATAATATGTATATAAATTGTAAAATTACCGAGCAATTATGTAATAAAAAATAGCTAGAGCGGGGAATAGTATCGCATAGAGCGCGGATATCAGTAAACGCTATGACTTATCACCAATAAATAAATAATAAATAAGTAAGCTAGAGGAGAGACCGGTCAACTATTCGGCGCCAGAACAAAAGTAACTACTGAATGAGAGGTGCGAGGGAAGGGCCTCTCGAGCGATAGAGCGAGAGAGTGCGCGGAAGAAAGAGAGTGCGCGGGAAGAAGAGAGCGTTAGAGAATGAGAGAGCGCGCGCGAGTCAACATGTATAGGACACGTAAAAAAGTTGAGGGAAGGGGACTGAGTAAACATTAGAGACAGTCCTCAGTAAACATCAGTCCTTCGAAACTATAACCCGGTGATCTAGCGGTGCGCCGATATTAGGTCACCCAATAATTTGGCTTGCAACCAATAACAGGTTGTCACCATTGTGAACACTCTTAATTAGATCTTGTGGGATACAATACGGTACCATTCCAAAAGGTACCGCACAGCCTGCCAGATTGGATGAGAATGGCCAATATCGCGGCGGACGTATTCTAATGAGAGAAGGGGAGAGACCGATCATTTCACCCCTTTTTTGCAGTTTTGCGGTCATTTTTTCTTCATAGAGCTCTACGGAAATTGATGCTAGCGAAACCTAGGTCAAAATTTGAAATTCCGCCACTATAACTTCTTCCCCAATGCCTTGGCTATCGACTCATGTACTTCATTGGTTAGGCAGATTGTCCTTACGAGACTAGTTACAATTTTAAGGTCGAAAATAACGATTTTCGAAAGCAAATTGAATATGTTTCGCAATTTATATTTGATTTTCGAGTTTTTGAATAAAACTGAAAAATGATTATGTTTCATCAAGGAAATTTGACTCTGTACATCCTTTGCCTGACCGTTCGGGGGGGGGGGGGTCTGTGAGAGAGAAATGGCTCGGAAGGGATTAAGAGAGCAAACAAAGAAAGACCTCGTCCGCCACGAAAATTAAACTTTTCATCCATCCTGACAGGCTGTGTACCGTATTCTTCCCCAACCGTAACCACGTCGATCTGCTAAAAATGGTGCGCAGCGACTGATCCGAGATACGGTAGCACATCTCCATGTTCACATGCGAAAGAGAAATTTCCCTACAATCGATAAATATACGAAAAATCGATATGTATGGGACGGTAAATCGAATAAATTACTCTCCTATCAATTGTCAGGATGCGTACTCTCGAACCAGTCACACCATTTGGAGAAAACGAACAATTTAAGGAGAGAAAGTAATATGCTAATTTATTTTGTTCGAGGCCCCATTTCTAAAATATTCTGTCACAAAAATGCAGCATAATTTCAAAATGGTCATTAAATCTAGCCGGTTGTATTTACTATTTTAGGAAGTGCAAGCCGTTGATGTATCAGACAACACAAATTTCTGAACTGATGAACCAAAGTTGAATCGCCAGTGTTGCAGGGTCTAAAACCAAATGTTCCCAAACATCTGATGCCGCCTACCTACCCCCCTCCATCCAATACTCACATTCTCCTCGTTGCCCAAGAGGAAAGTGACTTGAGGTATAATATGCCCAGGGATTGCATTGCGTTGAATCTTAGTCGTTGAGAAATAACGAATATAGAGAGAATGGTGTTTGGTTGCTTTTTTTCCCAATCATGGTGAGAGAGAATTCTTTGTCTCAAACAAAGTCAATTGGCCACTGGTTAGAAAAAGTTTATCGTCTTCTACCGATCACTTAGTCGCAAATTTTGTCGATTGCGTCCGACTGCATTTCATCGAAAATGTCGAAGTCGAACATGTGGAATGTTTTCTGTAAAGATCGACCGTTTTGATAGAGATCCTGCCACTTCTTCGGTTTCTGGCCACTGCGCCCCTCTTTCTCATCTAGCCCACTCATTTCTAGGTAATCCTCCCTGATTTTCGGCCACTCAACCCCTATATGATGGAAATGAGAGGGGGGTGGCCAGAAACCGAAGAAGTGCCGAGATCCTTCGAGTTCTAGCACAGAACACAATTCATCTCTTGGCATTCATCCATTGTACCGAAATCGGTCTTTGCTTCGGGAATAAATAGGATAGCTTTACCGGCTGGTCCGGGTCGTCATAGATGAAGTTTTTGGGGATGAGCTTGCGACTGTAGACCTTGCATCCAGAGTAGTGCGAACACGTGGCGGCGATGTGACTGAGGCTGAACGAGAAGGGGCGGAGACTGAGGATGAAGGAGGGACTCTGGTATGAAATGGCTAGTAGAATACTATCGATGGCGATGGCGAGTGCGTCCCGGCGCACTAGTAGAAATCTACTAGAAAGTGACGACAGAGTGTGTGAATGAGGAGAGTTGTCAGTCCAGTAGCCATCGAACTAGTATTCTACTAGCCATTTCATACAAGAGGATGTCGCTTACTCGATTGCTGTTTTGCCGCACGCGTCTCTAGAATTGAGCCAGCAAGGGTGTTCGATCCAAACGAAGAATTCGTCGTTAGTAAACTCAAATGATATTGATATATGAAGCGCTGCACATGGTGTTTAGTGGTCGGCATTGTAGATCACAAAATTGCAATTTTCTTAGTTGTTGTCAAAATCACAGGAAAATAAGCATATTCAATGCTTTTTCACTTCTCCGAACTCGGAAATGGTCTCGCTGTGTCATTTCAGAACTATTTTTCGACCACATCACGGGCGCCATTTGATCACCTCGCCCTACGATCCCGTTAGAGAGAAGTTTCCATTTTGGTTGGTTGTTGTCTCGTCTGTGACATCGTGATCGCCGGATGAAACTAATATTGAATTTGCTCAACTCTGCAGCAAAAACCCTTGGCGTGTAGAGATGTCCAATATGGTGGCGCGTGCAGAAGTCCAATATCAAAAAGTAACACAGAACAAGCACATATCCCCCACTTCTCACAAGCACGCCCTAACCAAAATACCACCTAACCTCTTGATCATGTCACTCCCGCTCCATGAAACTGATTAAGTTATTGCTAGGCCTCCACTTCTTTTTAATTACTCGTTAGTGCCTAGTCTTCATTACTCACTTGCTCCATCCTTCTCCATCAAGCGAACTCTCACGTTCTACAGGGTGTCGTTCTCCAGTCTGGGTGGTACAGTAGATGCTTCCCTCGACGTGACACTGAGGATTACTGTAGGAAGGGAAGGGTACGGTAGGGGTGAAATGCAAGGTAGGAATGAACACTCACATAGACCTTTTCCCATGGCCAGTGACCTTCAACGCTGGCGATAATCACCAGACACAGGAGAAGACCGACCCGAATCATTGAAAAGGGCGAGAATGAATGAAGAATTACTCTCACTTCGCAATCTCAATCTCAAACTTTGGCGCATTACAATAAGCTTTCAGGGATGCTCGAATCTCGAATATGGCTGGTCAGAATCTGAATTGCGATGAGTTGGTACTGCCCATATTTCCATTCGTTCTTTCTTATTATATTTATGGCACATCATCAATACATATATATAAAGCGCAGTGTGACTCCGTCTGACCGGATTGCGAAATAGGGAGGGGAGGGAGGGATGACGTTAGGAAGCCATCAATCCATTACCGTATACCAATCAATAATTAGCATTGGGTCAACTACCGTATACCAATCGATAATTAGCCATGGGTCAACTGTTATTCCGTGGGTCAGATTTATGACTTTGACCTTTGATCTTTGAATTACCGTATGCCAATCAATAATTAGCATTGGGTCAACTACCGTATACCAATCGATAATTAGCCATGGGTCAACTGTTATTCCGTGGGTCAGATTTATGACTTTGACCTTTGATCTTTGAATTACCGTATACCAATCAATAATTAGCATTGGGTCAACTACCGTATACCAATCGATAATTAGCCGTGGGTCACCTCTGATTCCGTGGGTCAGATCTATGATTTTGATCTTTGATCTTTGAATTACCGTATGCCAATCAATAATTAACATTGGGCCCACTACCGTATACCAATCGATAATTAGCCATGGGTCACCTATTATTCCGTGAATCAGATTTATGACTTTGACCTTTGATCTTTGAATTACCGTATGCCAATCAATAATTAGCATTGGGTCAACTACCGTATACCAATCGATAATTAGCCGTGGGTCACCTCTTATTCCGTGGGTCAGATTTATGATTTTGACCTTTGATCTTTGAATTACCGTATGCCAATCAATAATTAGCATTGGGTCAACTACCGTATACCAATCGATAATTAGCCGTGGGTCACCTCTTATTCCGTGGGTCAGATTTATGATTTTGATCTTTGATCTTTGAATTACCGTATGCCAATCAATAATTAGCATTGGGTCAAATACCGTATACCAATCGATAATTAGCCATGGGTCACCTATTATTCCGTGAATCAGATTTATGACTTTGACCTTTGATCTTTGAATTACCGTATACCAATCAATAATTAGCATTGGGTCAACTACCGTATACCAATCGATAATTAGCCATGGGTCAACTGTTATTCCGTGGGTCAGATTTATGACTTTGACCTTTGATCTTTGAATTACCGTATGCCAATCAATAATTAGCATTGGGTCAACTACCGTATACCAATCGATAATTAGCCATGGGTCAAAGCTTCTAGAATGTTCCAGAAAGTTCGAAAATGTTTAAAAGCTGCTAGAATGTTCCAGAAAGTTCGAAAATGTTACAAAGCTTCTAGAATGTTCCAGAAAGTTCGAAAATGTTCAAAAGCTTCTAGAATGTTCCAGAAAGTTCGAAAATGTTCCAAAGCTTCTAGAATGTTCCAGAAAGTTCGAAAATGTTCAAATCTTCTAGAATGTTCCAGAAAGTTCGAAAATGTTCCAAAGCTTCTAGAATGTTCCAGAAAGTTCGAAAATGTTCCAAAGCTTCTAGAATGTTCCAGAAAGTTCGAAAATGTTCAAAAGCTTCTAGAATGTTCCAGAAAGTTCGAAAATGTTCAAAAGCTTCTTGAATGTTCCAGAAAGTTCGGAAATGTTCCAAAGCTTCTAGAATGTTCCAGAAAGTTCGAAAATGTTTAAAAGCTTCTAGAATGTTCCAGAAAGTTCGAAAATGTTCCAAAGCTTCTAGACTGTACCAGAAAGTTCGAAAATGTTTCAAAGCTTCTAGAATGTTCCAGAAAGTTCGAAAATGTTTAAAAGCTTCTAGAATGTTCCAGAAAGTTCGAAAATGTTCAAAAGCTTCTAGAATGTTCCAGAAAGTTCGGAAATGTTTCAAAGCTTTTAGAATGTTCCAGAAAGTTCGAAAATGTTCCAAAGCTTCTAGAATGTTCCAGAAAGTTCGAAAATGTTCCAAAGCTTCTAGAATGTTCCAGAAAGTTCGAAAATGTTCCAAAGCTTCTAGACTGTACCAGAAAGTAAGCTTTTCGAAAATGTTCCATTCGGAGAAGGGACATGGAGCGATGAAGATAGGAATAGAGAATGAGAGAGGGGGAGAGAGAGATGGAGAGAAGGAGAGAGAGGGCGAGATGGAGGTGGAGAGAGAGGGAGAGAGAGAAAGAGAGAGGGAGAGAAGGAGAATGAGAGAGAGGGAGAGGGAGAAACGGAGAGAGAGGAAGAGAGGGAGAGAGAGGGAGAGAGGAAGAGAGAGGAAGAGAGAGGAAGAGAGGGAGAGTGGGAGAGAGAGAGAGTAGGAGAGAGAGGAGGAGGAGAGAGGAGATCCAGAATTAGATTTAGACAGAGGGAGAGGGAGGAAGGGAGAGAGAGAAGGAGAAGGAGGGGGAGAGAGAGGGAGAGGGAGAAAGGGAGAGAGAGGAAGAGAGGAAGAGAGAGGAAGAGAAGGAGAGAGAGGAAGAGAGAGAGGAGGAGGAGGAGAAAGGAGAGAGAGAAGGAGAATGAAACAGAGGGAGAGGGAGAGTAGGAGGGAGAGGGAGAGAGAGGGGGGAAGGAGAGAGAGAGAGGGAGAGGAGGAGAGAGGAGATAGAGAAGGAGAAGGAGAGAGATGGAGAGGGAGAAACGGAGAGATAGGAAGAGAGGAAGAGAGAGGGGAGAAACGGAGAGATAGGAAGAGAGGAAGAGAGAGGAAGAGAGGGAGTGAGAGGAAGAGAGGAAGAGAGATGAAGAGAGGGAGGAGGAAGAGGAGGAGAGAAGAGAGAGAGAAGGAGAATGAAACAGAGGGAGAAGGAGAAAGGGAGAGAGAGAGAGAGGAAGAGAGGGAGAGAGGAAGAGAGGGAGAGTGGGAGAGAGAGAGAGTAGGAGAGAGAGGAGGAGGAGGAGAGAGGAGAGCGAGAATTAGATTTAGACAGAGGGAGAGGGAGGAAGGGAGAGAGAGAAGGAGAGGAGAGAGAGGGAGAGGGAGAAAGGGAGAGAGAGGAAGAGAGGAAGAGAGAGGAAGAGAAGGAGAGAGAGGAAGAGAGGGAGAGAGAGGGAGAGAGGAAGAGAGAGGAAGAGAGGGAGAGTGGGAGAGAGAGAGAGTAGGAGAGAGAGGAGGAGGAGAGAGGAGAGCCAGAATTAGATTTAGACAGAGGGAGAGGGAGGAAGGGAGAGAGAGAAGGAGAAGGAGGAGGGGGAGAGAGAGGAAGAGAGGAAGAGAGAGGAAGAGAAGGAGAGAGAGGAAGAGAGAGAGGAGGAGGAGGAGAAAGGAGAGAGAGAAGGAGAATGAAACAGAGGGAGAGGGAGCGTAGGAGGGAGAGGGAGAGAGAGGGGGGAAGGAGAGAGAGAGAGGGAGAGGAGGAGAGAGGAGATAGAGAAGGAGAAGGAGAGAGATGGAGAGGGAGAAACGGAGAGATAGGAAGAGAGGAAGAGAGAGGGAGAAACGGAGAGATAGGAAGAGAGGAAGAGAGAGGAAGAGAGGGAGTGAGAGGAAGAGAGGAAGAGAGATGAAGAGAGGGAGGAGGAAGAGGAGGAGAGAAGAGAGAGAGAAGGAGAATGAAACAGAGGGAGAAGGAGAAAGGGAGAGAGAGAGAGGAAGAGAGGGAGAGAGGAAGAGAGGGAGAGTGGGAGAGAGAGAGAGTAGGAGAGAGAGGAGGAGGAGGAGAGAGGAGAGCGAGAATTAGATTTAGACAGAGGGAGAGGGAGGAAGGGAGAGAGAGAAGGAGAGGGAGAGAGAGTGAGAGAGAGAAAGGGAGAGAGAGGAAGAGAGGAAGAGAGAGGAAGAGAAGGAGAGAGAGGAAGAGAGAGAGGAGGAGGAGGAGAAAGGAGAGAGAGAAGGAGAATGAAACAGAGGGAGAGGGAGCGTAGGAGAGAGAGGGAGAGAGAGGGGGAAGGAGAGAGAGAGAGGGAGAGGAGGAGAGAGGAGATAGAGAAGGAGAAGGAGAGAGATGGAGAGGGAGAAACGGAGAGATAGGAAGAGAGGAAGAGAGAGGAAGAGAGGGAGAGAGAGGAAGAGAGGGAGAGAGAGGAAGAGAGAGAGGAGGAGGAGGAGAGAGGATAGAGAGAAGGAGAATGAATCAGGGGGAGAGGGAGAAAGGGAGAGAGAGTGGAAGAGAGGGAGAGAGATGAATAGAGGAAGAGAGGGAGAGAGAGGAAGAGAGGGAGAGTAGGAGAGAGGGAGAGTAGGAGAGAGAGGGAGAGAGAGGGGGGAAGGAGAGAGAGAGGGAGAGGAGGAGAGAGGAGATAGAGAAGGAGAAGGAGAGAGATGGAGAGGGAGAAACGGAGAGATAGGAAGAGAGGAAGAGAGAGGGAGAAACGGAGAGATAGGAAGAGAGGAAGAGAGAGGAAGAGAGGGAGTGAGAGGAAGAGAGGAAGAGAGATGAAGAGAGGGAGGAGGAAGAGGAGGAGAGAAGAGAGAGAGAAGGAGAATGAAACAGAGGGAGAAGGAGAAAGGGAGAGAGAGAGAGGAAGAGAGGAAGAGAGGAAGAGAGGGAGAGTGGGAGAGAGAGAGAGTAGGAGAGAGAGGAGGAGGAGGAGAGAGGAGAGCGAGAATTAGATTTAGACAGAGGGAGAGGGAGGAAGGGAGAGAGAGAAGGAGAGGGAGAGAGAGGGAGAGGGAGAAAGGGGAGAGAGAGGAAGAGAGGAAGAGAGAGGAAGAGAAGGAGAGAGAGGAAGAGAGGGAGAGAGGGAGAGAGGAAGAGAGAGGAAGAGAGGGAGAGTGGGAGAGAGAGAGAGTAGGAGAGAGAGGAGGAGGAGAGAGGAGAGCCAGAATTAGATTTAGACAGAGGGAGAGGGAGGAAGGGAGAGAGAGAGAAGGAGAAGGAGGGGGAGAGAGAGGAAGAGAGGAAGAGAGAGGAAGAGAAGGAGAGAGAGGAAGAGAGAGAGGAGGAGGAGGAGAAAGGAGAGAGAGAAGGAGAATGAAACAGAGGGAGAGGGAGAGTAGGAGGGAGAGGGAGAGAGAGGGGGGAAGGAGAGAGAGAGAGGGAGAGGAGGAGAGAGGAGATAGAGAAGGAGAAGGAGAGAGATGGAGAGGGAGAAACGGAGAGATAGGAAGAGAGGAAGAGAGAGGGAGAAACGGAGAGATAGGAAGAGAGGAAGAGAGAGGAAGAGAGGGAGTGAGAGGAAGAGAGGAAGAGAGATGAAGAGAGGGAGGAGGAAGAGGAGGAGAGAAGAGAGAGAGAAGGAGAATGAAACAGAGGGAGAAGGAGAAAGGGAGAGAGAGAGAGGAAGAGAGGGAGAGAGGAAGAGAGGGAGAGTGGGAGAACGAGAGAGTAGGAGAGAGAGTAGGAGGAGGAGAGAGGAGAGCGAGAATTAGATTTAGACAGAGGGAGAGGGAGGAAGGGAGAGAGAAGGAGAGGAGAGAGAGGGAGAGGGAGAAAGGGAGAGAGAGGAAGAGAGGAAGAGAGAGGAAGAGAAGGAGAGAGAGGAAGAGAGAGAGGAGGAGGAGGAGAAAGGAGAGAGAGAAGGAGAATGAAACAGAGGGAGAGGGAGCGTAGGAGAGAGAGGGAGAGAGAGGGGGAAGGAGAGAGAGAGAGGGAGAGGAGGAGAGAGGAGATAGAGAAGGAGAAGGAGAGAGATGGAGAGGGAGAAACGGAGAGATAGGAAGAGAGGAAGAGAGAGGAAGAGAGGGAGAGAGAGGGAGAGAGGGAGAGAGAGGAAGAGAGAGAGGAGGAGGAGGAGAGAGGAGAGAGAGAAGGAGAATGAATCAGGGGGAGAGGGAGAGAGGGAGAGGGAGGAAGGGAGAGAGAGAAGGAGAGGGAGAGAGAGGGAGAGGGAGAAAGGGAGAGAGAGGAAGAGAGGAAGAGAGAGGAAGAGAAGGAGAGAGAGGAAGAGAGGGAGAGAGAGGGAGAGAGGAAGAGAGAGGAAGAGAGGGAGAGTGGGAGAGAGAGAGAGTAGGAGAGAGAGGAGGAGGAGAGAGGAGAGCCAGAATTAGATTTAGACAGAGGGAGAGGGAGGAAGGGAGAGAGAGAAGGAGAAGGAGGGGGAGAGAGAGGAAGAGAGGAAGAGAGAGGAAGAGAAGGAGAGAGAGGAAGAGAGAGAGGAGGAGGAGGAGAAAGGAGAGAGAGAAGGAGAATGAAACAGAGGGAGAGGGAGCGTAGGAGGGAGAGGGAGAGAGAGGGGGGAAGGAGAGAGAGAGAGGGAGAGGAGGAGAGAGGAGATAGAGAAGGAGAAGGAGAGAGATGGAGAGGGAGAAACGGAGAGATAGGAAGAGAGGAAGAGAGAGGGAGAAACGGAGAGATAGGAAGAGAGGAAGAGAGAGGAAGAGAGGGAGTGAGAGGAAGAGAGGAAGAGAGATGAAGAGAGGGAGGAGGAAGAGGAGGAGAGAAGAGAGAGAGAAGGAGAATGAAACAGAGGGAGAAGGAGAAAGGGAGAGAGAGAGAGGAAGAGAGGGAGAGAGGAAGAGAGGGAGAGTGGGAGAGAGAGAGAGTAGGAGAGAGAGGAGGAGGAGGAGAGAGGAGAGCGAGAATTAGATTTAGACAGAGGGAGAGGGAGGAAGGGAGAGAGAGAAGGAGAGGGAGAGAGAGTGAGAGAGAGAAAGGGAGAGAGAGGAAGAGAGGAAGAGAGAGGAAGAGAAGGAGAGAGAGGAAGAGAGAGAGGAGGAGGAGGAGAAAGGAGAGAGAGAAGGAGAATGAAACAGAGGGAGAGGGAGCGTAGGAGAGAGAGGGAGAGAGAGGGGGAAGGAGAGAGAGAGAGGGAGAGGAGGAGAGAGGAGATAGAGAAGGAGAAGGAGAGAGATGGAGAGGGAGAAACGGAGAGATAGGAAGAGAGGAAGAGAGAGGAAGAGAGGGAGAGAGAGGAAGAGAGGGAGAGAGAGGAAGAGAGAGAGGAGGAGGAGGAGAGAGGAGAGAGAGAAGGAGAATGAATCAGGGGGAGAGGGAGAAAGGGAGAGAGAGTGGAAGAGAGGGAGAGAGATGAATAGAGGAAGAGAGGGAGAGAGAGGAAGAGAGGGAGAGTAGGAGAGAGAGGGAGAGAGAGGGGGAAGGAGAGAGAGAGGGAGAGGAGGAGAGAGGAGATAGAGAAGGAGAAGGAGAGAGATGGAGAGGGAGAAACGGAGAGATAGGAAGAGAGGAAGAGAGATGAAGAGAGGGAGAGAGATGAAGAGAGATGAAGAGAGGGAGAGAGATGAAGAGAGGGAGAGAGAGGAAGAGAGAGAGGAGGAAGAGGAGGAGAGAGGAGAGAGAGAAGGAGAATGAAACAGAGGGAGAGGGAGAAAGGGAGAGAGAGAGAGGAAGAGAGGGAGAGAGGAAGAGAGGGAGAGTAGGAGAGAGGGAGAGTAGGAGAGAGAGGGAGAGAGAGGGGGGAGAAGGGGAGGAGAGAGGGAGAGATGGAGAGAGGGGGAGAGAGGGAAGGATAAATGTTAAGGAAGGGAGTGTAAGAGAGATATTGTGAATCCGAAATAAATAAGACTAAGCCAACCAATAAAACACCCCGAAGCACGCCAGTCGATTGCGCGCGCCGAGGCGCGCGCAATCGGCTGGTTTACATTATAATGCATTTACATTTACATTTACATTTACATTTACATTTACATTTACATTTACATTTACATTTACATTTACATTTACATTTACATTTACATTTACATTTACATTTACATTTACATTTACATTTACTTTACATTTACATTTACATTTACATTTACATTACATTACAATAAATTGAAAATCCGTTGTTCATGTGCCCAATTGCAATAATCACGCAACTATTCAAGGTCTACAACGTCGTAGTGCGATGAATACTGCTAGTCTTCCATAGATATGGAATAATCGGGAGAGTGAGGGGGAGGAACGGTGGAGAGTAAAGAGAGTAGAGTTCAATGAGGTACATCATTATCAGTGGATACAATGCGTTGAAGAAGAGGTGCGAAAATGTGGTCGAGAGACAGAGACAGAGAGATTCTTGGCTGTGTGATTGTGAGCAATCCTTCACTCCAAACATTTTTTCAACTGTGTAGAAAAAGTTCATCGTCTTCTACCGATTACTTAGTCGCAAATTTTATCGACTGTTCGATCCAAAAATTCGTCGTTGGTAAAATGAAATGTTATTGATAGAACATCCGGAATGTATTCTGTAAATACCGATGATCTTATGGTGTCTCTAGTAGCTTTTTTCGAAGCCCAGACAACAACTCATATTTTGGCAATAACCCTTGGAAGGGCGTTAATGGAAACCAAAACGGTCTGAC